>CAUYQG010166551.1:0-63811 GCA_963574415.1 Tarsius wallacei
TAGCGCGCGCCTGTAGTTCCAGCTACTTGGAAGGCTGAGGCGGAAGGATCGCCGGAGCCCAGCGGGTCGAGGCTGCGGTGGCCGGGAGCGGCCACTGCACTCCAGTCTGGGCGACAGAGTGAGACTCCAACTCAAAAAAAAACAAAAACAAACTAACAAAAACAAACAAACAAACAAAAAAACGACCTTGGAGTCAGAGAAGTAAGAAGGAGACCAGGAGAGGAGAATGAATGTCAAGGAAGCCGAAAAGGAAGAGTTTCATGGAGAAGAAATATTTCAGTAACCTCAAATGTCAAAAAGAACTTGGAGAAGTAAAAACTTTTTCACTGGCTTTTTCTGGTAACTACAAGGTCTTTGTGTCTTACGGATGAGAGCAGTTTCAATGGCCATTAGGAGTCAGAAGCTGGTGTGAGGTGTGAATGGGAGCTGAGACACTGGAGTCAGGAAGTAAGAAATATTCTTGCCCAAAGCATCACTGGGAAAGGGAAGCAAAATAAAGTCGAACCCAAAGAGAATTCCAAGAGACTTTATTTCTCAAACAGTAAGCTCTCACTGACTCATGTGTGAATTATTAAATTTTGAAGATATTTTTAATTTAATGGGAAATATACTTGATGGTTAATCAAAAAATGTATTCCTTACTCACTTACTTTGATAGTATTTTAATCATTAATTTTAATACTTTTAATCTCTGGGGATTGGAATGGCGAGTCAAAGATTTAAGAAGGCAAATCCAGGATATAATCTATGTTTAGAACGGTCATTTGTTTTGCATCAATGAATGTTCTTCAGTAACTTAAAATATGCATTGGCTTCTTCATTCAACTGTGCAGTTAACCAAGGCATTAAGTCCGCTTCTCAATATACTCTGCCATTCTTCCCACACACATCTGCTGCTTTTAAGGATATTCCAAAGATTCCATCTGGACAAGACATACTGCATCTCACCTACCTCAAACCAACAACCAAAAAAACCCCACACCTCCTCCTCAGGGTGCAAGGGCACTTCCTCTCTTCACTTTCAAAATAGAGTTTCTCTGTAATATTTTGTTTAAAGGTGTGACTCTAAAGGAAGATTTTGCTTCTATGCAAACTAGAAGCAGCTCTCTACTAAAAAGAGGACACATAACTAGGAGTAAAGCACATGAAAGATGTGCAAGTCTTCCACAAAGAGAAACACAAAACTTTACTGAGATAAGGTTAAAGAAGACCTTAAAGAGAAGGAACATACCTTAAAGTATATACCATGTTCCTGGAAGGTACAATATTGAAAAATGTCAGTACTCCTTACATTGATTATAGATTCATTGTTACCCCAATTAATGAACTATTTTGTGTAAAATTTGGCAAAGTTGATTCTAAAATCAAATGAAAAAGCAAAGGGTCAAGAATAGAAAAAATAACCTTGAAGGACAAAGTTGGAGAACTTACGTGACCAGATATCAAGATTTAATTTAGAGTTAAAGCAATTAAAAGGGCATGATATTGGGGCAAAGAGAGGTAAACAGACCAATGGAGCAGTAGAGCCCAGACACAGACCCACCATAAAGGGCCACCTAATTTATGACAAAGTTGCTACTGGGGAAAAGAATGGATAGCCATATGAGAAAAAAATGACCTTTGAATGCTACCTCACACTATACACAAAAATCACTTCCAGACAGATTATAATATGAAAGGCAAAATGACAAAGCTTCTAGAAGATTTAGCACAGGAGAATATCTTCATGATCGTGGAGTGGGTAAATTTTTCTTAAGAGAACAACAACATAGTAATAGAATGGATTCATAAGCCGGGCTTCACTGAAAGTAAGAACTTCAACTGATCAAAAGTCATCAATTGATCAAAAGACAGCATAAGCCGTAAACTATAAGGAAGGAAAATATATTTGTCATGTGTATAACTGAAAATGAACTCATATTTTTTATAAAATTGTCTTCTACCACCCACAAAGTAAAAGAAAGGCCACCCAATTTTTTAAAATGGCAAAGGACTTTACCATGTGCTTTATTAAAAAGACCAATATTCAAGTGGCCAATGAAAAATAAAAATGGTTTATAATATTAGTGAGCTGAGAAATCCAAATTGGAACCACAATGAAATATCATGGCATACCCGCCAGAAGAGTTCAACTTTTTTAAAAAACAAAATAAATTGGAAAAAACCACAAATACTGCAAAGTGTTGAGGATATGGGATAACCAGACTAATTTGGGCTAACTTAAACACCATTGTGGGGAATGTAAAGTGTTAAAGTCACTTTGAAAAACTGTTAGTCTCTACTAAACTGAGCATATGTGTATCCCACAACCCAACAGTTCTCCTAGGCAGAAAGGCATTAACACATGCACCAAAAAAACATATATAAGCATGTTCATAGAAGCATTATTTTTGATAGCTAAAAACTAGAAATGATCCAAAAAGCCACCAGCAGTAGAATGAAAAGTGAATTTTAAAATAAAAAAAAATGGAATCTTATACAGCAATGAAAAGCAGCCAGCGACTGCTGCATGCAATCACATGGATGAACCTCATAGACACAAACCGAACAAAAGAAGCTACAGGAAACAAACCAACAAACAGTGCACACAGCATGATTCCTACAGAATTCTATAGGAATTTATATGGGATTTCTATAGAATTCAAGAACAAGCAGCAATAATCTACAGTGACGAAGATGAGAATAGTGGTTACCATTGAGGGGATGATGACATGGAAGAGACAGAGCAGCTCCTGGGGTACTGGTAATGTGTTATATGTTGATGCAAGTATGGTCATACAGATGTGTTCCCATTGTAAAAACTTCTTGAGCTATTCATATAAGACTTGTGCACTTCTCAGTACATCTGTTATGCTTTGAAAATAAAATAAATAAATAAACAGGACAATGTAATATAAAGTCCATTTATATAAGACTTGTGCACTGCTTTGAAAATAAGTAAACACACACATACACAGCAAAATGTAAAATAAGGCCGAGTATACGGCATTCCACACAAATGCACCTCTAGTCCAGGGGGTTGAAAGGCATTTCTAACAATAAATATCTTAGACTTTTAAATACTTATGTGCATCCCACATATATGTGTCTTTTAGAAACTGGCAAAGGCAAGTGTTAATATCCTCACATACAGTCAAAAGTGTAATTTTATACACCAGAGCTAGATTCTGGGCCCTATCCCAACTGAAGTTGTTAAGTGAAAATTATCTGAGCTGCAAACTGCCCTTCTGTTTTTTATTCCTAGAAACAGAGGTTAGATCAGGGAAAAGGAAAAGTAAGGCATTTTATTTCGCTTGTCGCACTATCAAATAGACACCACAAACATTTGACCATCATGGTCAGGAGATATTTTCCAAGTCTTTTCACTTGGTTTTAGGTTTCTCGAAACACTCTCTTAAATTGAATAATGTTTCTCAAATGCTATGCAGTAAGAAATCTTAAATAAAAATTTTCTTTTACCACTTTTAGTAGAGTAAACCTGGAATGTTCTTTAAGCAGATATGGGTCTGGTGCTTCTAATTCACACCCTGTTTCAGTGTGCTTATGAAGTAAACAAGCAGTAGAGGAAGATGTCTGCAGAGTCACCTCTGGCCACATAGGGTATGATCTTCCCTGTAATCAGAAAATACTTCTTACTTAACTGTTGATTGAGAAATGCAATCCAGAGGCAAAGCTTTTATGCAGCCATTTCTACAAGTCTAAACATTTGAGCAAAACATATAACCCATGTTAAAACAACAGTAAGTCGAGCATGAGTTTTCAGGGGTAATCCTAAAATCATGCTGTTCATCACATATTTAACTGGACTAGGAACTTAATGGAAGTATTTGTTGTTTCCCTCCCTTAGAAGAAACACAACCAACCAAACAGAAAAAATAAAACACAGAAAATGAAGCACACAAAAGAGAAATGAAGTTAAAAATGTTTCCATGTTATCACAATAGAAGGATATTTTAGTTGATCTCCATGCTTTTAGAAATGACTTCTAACTCACAGGCTCAGGAAGTGATTACAGAATATATTCCTTCCACCTCTGACCTAGAATTTTCCCTCTCTTTCCTGTGTCCTTCTATGTCGTCTCCTTCCCTTCTGAGTCTCCATTTAGCCTCCTTTCCCTTGGCTTACCAACCTCGTGGTAAAAAGGTGAAAACTCAAGTAAATAGATGCTGAGGTTTCCAGATATAGCCAGTTGGCATATTTTTGTTGCAGCATTTATGCAGAAAAGTTTTTTGGTTTACTTTTAAGGACCTACATTTTTGCTTATAGTTTAAAAATATCTCAGTTCACGCACATATCACCATAAATTTATGTAGCTAGTTTCTACAGCCTAGAAGACAGACATCTGCATTCATAGCAATGTGTTTTGGATAAGCTATCACTTTGTTCTATCTAAATAAATTGTCCACTTATACTCTTTATTTTATCAAGACATATCTTTACAATGAGTTGGTATCTTTGTGTTAAAATTAATCTGTCACTTCGTTTGTGTGTCAATTTTTAAAAATTGCTTTTCCTCTCAAGAAAATCTTAATCAAATGCTTGATACTACCTATATGTTTTTTTTAAAGAAGGCTTTCCTAAAACAGTGGAATAGTATACAAACGTCACTTATCTGTAGATACTATGAGAACTGCTATGTTTAGCTTTTTAAATACAGAAATTCCTGGATGAGGGGCACTGGTAGGATATGGGGAGATGATGAATTAATCAAGGTGCTATGGTCTAAATGTTTGTGTTCCCTCAAAATTCGTGGAAATTTGCAACCCAATCCCCAGTGTGAGGGTATTTGGAGGTAGGACTTTGGGAAGTAATTAGCCATGAGGGTGGAGCTCTCATAAGTGGTATTAAGTGTTCTTATAAAAGATGCCCGAGAGAAATCCTTCCTCACTTCCACCATTGATGAACCAGGAAGCCAGCCCTCAACAACATAAAATCTGCTGGTGTCTGGATCTTGGACTTCCCTGACTCAAAAACTGAGAAATACATCTCTGTTGTTTATAAGCCATTCAGTCTATGATATTTTGGTATAGCAGCCCAAACTGACTAACATACAAGGGAAGCTACCCTGAACTCAACTCAGGGTCAAACTGGAATGAGTTTGAGAATTGAAAGAACAGTATATATGCTTTCCTAATTGAAAGACAGCCAAATGTTTATTGGCAGAACTCAACATGTCTACTTTTTTATTTAGTAAGCATTATTTAGGGAGGCCCCTAAGTGTGCTAGGGCTATTCTATTTGATGAGGATTTGAAAATGACCACAACATATTCCGAGTTCAATGAACACAGAGTGACCTGGAACAGACAGGCAAGAAACAGATAATCATGTATTTGCTATGGCTGCCATAACAAAGTACAATTAACTGAATAGTTTCAACAACAGAAGTTATTGTCTTACTGTTCTGTGGGATATAAGTCCAAGATCAAAGTGTCAGCAGGATGGGCTATGAGGGAGAATCTGTTCCATGCCTTTCCTCTTGTAACCGCCATCCTTCAGTGTTCAGTGTTTGCTGCCAACCTTTGGTGTTTCTTGGTTTGTAGAAGCATCACTCCTATCTATGCCTTTATCTTACAGGTTGTTCTGCCTGTGTCTGTTTCCATATTTCCCCTCTTTATATGAATACCCATTATATCAGATTCAGGGTTCATGCTTAACTAACCATATCTAATGAACTTATTTCCAACTGGGAGTTAAGACTTCAACATATGAATTTTAGAGGGACACTATTCCACCCATAACAATACAGAAGGAAAATGGGAGCAGAAAGGAAAAGCACTCAAACTCGCTGTAACCATTCACCAGATCTTTAGGCATCCTTGTGGAAAAGCCACCATTTCCTTAATGGCCTCCATTCCTACCATCTGTTTCCAAAAGTCAGTCCCCTGCTCCTGCCATCTGCCCTATTTGGAACCTGGCTGCTCACAGAGCCAAAATCTCCAGGAATGTGTGCTACTGCAACCAAGTGTGCATGATGACTTGTGAAGGGCGTGGCCTAGTACCTAATGTCCAAAGAAAAGCCCTACATCAGAACCCAGACTACTCAACATTTCCAAAAAATGAATCAGAGAACTCGGCAATACAATCCCCTACATAAAATGATCCACTTCACGGGGATTGCCAATGCAAGGGTAGGACTGTGCTTGTGGACACATTTGTTCTGGAGCTGTGGGAGAAATATTGATATCGTTCAACACTCTTTTCTCAGTAAAACCTACACTTCATAGTGTTTATAGTCAGCTTGAGAAAAGCATTCCAGCTATCATACTCCTAGACAAATGTTTTAGACTTAAGGATGTGAGTGATATTTTAATTGTAATACACAACAGATTTCTGAACTTCCTGGTGTGTTTTATCTCTGAAGGCCTATGCCCTATCTGCTCATCCTCATGAGTTTTTCAGCAGCCTCATCTTGAACATGACTCAAATCCCCTTCTAAGTACCTTGCAGGGTCTTCCTTTTTCCCTTACACGATGCTTTGGTTATCTCCCAGCCTTTGTGTTGTCTTGTATGTTTGCTTTTGATCTTTGCTTTATCTGGCTTTCTTGGTCTGAGATGTTCCTTTAACCACTTATATTATCCTTGTGTGACCACACCCTCAGTACTCTGCTATGGTTTCATTGGTCTGCCATGTTGCCCTTATTTTACACAGAATTTTATCAAAATGTAGAAATGCAGCAATGAGCTGAGGGGCATAATGAGAATCCTGTCTTGGCTGAGCTAAATGGCTAATATGCCATTTTGTGCCCAGCATAGACAAGCCCCCATTTGGGGGTTCAATTTCAGGCCTACTAGCTCTTGGATACACTCAGGACATTTGATAGTTTCTATGTTTTCTCTACTTAGCACTAAAACATAAAAACAAAACCAGAGGCCGGACACTGTGGCTCACTTCTGTAATCCTAGCACTTTAGGAGATGGAGGCAAGAGGATTGCCTGAGTTCAGGAGTTCGAGACCAGCCTAAGCAACATGGTGAGATATCGTCTCTACAATAAATAAAAAAATTAGCCAGGCATGGTGGTGCATGCCTGTGGTAACAGCTACTTGGAAGGCTGAGGGGGAAGGATTGCCTGAGCCCAGCAGGTCAAGGCTGTGGTGATTGTGAATGTGCCACTGTACTCCAGCCTAGGTGAGTGATACTCTGACTCTAAAACAAAACAAAACAAAACCAGAAAAACTTACATCTGGGAGGCATTTAGTGACATAAATGTCATATACTCAAAGGTCTTTAGAACTACCAAATACCCAGTTGAGATAACCACTATCTTTTTGCACAGTTGGCATCTTTAAGCTGGCAAGAGGAGTCCTCATTGAGAAAATAATCCCTCCCCTAAAACAAGGTCAGAAGAAGGCTCTACCCTCACAATTAAAAGAGACAGAGTCCTTCATTTACATCTATGAAGGGATTGGGGGAATATAAGGTAAAGATTTTTATATAATAGGCTGAAAGCACTGTCACTTTTCAATGCTTCTATTTTTAATTTTAGTATCATTTTTGTTTCCACTGAATGGTTAGCTGTAAGACTCTTAAATTTAAAAGGGTCATAAGGAGGGACTAAAAGGCATCAAAGAAGATTCTCAGAAACCAGTATAGATCAACTCTCACCTCCACATTTGCTTATCCCATGACTTGTGGGGAACAACTCTGTGGTTGATTAGAATAAAGACAGAAATCTCCTCCCATCATCCCTACTGCTTCCAACACCACCAGCAGCAACTGCAATCAGACACATGGCCAAATCCTTCCATTTAGAGCAAAAAATGAAGGCAAATTATTTTGATAGGGCAAGTTCTCACTAAATTACTAATTAGAAACCTGACTTGACTTGTAACTAGACCTCTTCCAAGACCCAGGTAACACTCCTTTAGTGAAAAATTTGGTGTTAGAATGTATCAGGGAAAAGGACGCTCAGTAGCTCATTTTAGAAAATGTCTATATTTATCACATGTACCCTGTCAATGCTATAAATGACTTTAAGAAGCTAAAACAGTATACTTCTAAATACAGCCATTGACTTCACCAGGGCAAAGGTAGAATGGTTATATATACATCCCACAGAGCAGCGTGGCTCCTAATGTAGGTGGACTTGATTTAGCTAATTATGTTACCTTAGAATTCAACAAGGGTTGGTGGGGGTAAAGTTTTTAATCATTCATAATATCCTGTACATCTTTCTTTCACGATACTTCTATGCATTTTTGTAAGTGTTTGGATCTGACACTCTCATTAAACCACAAAGTTTTTGAAGGCAGGCACTGTATTACCATAACTAGCAGGGTGGCACATAGTAGGTTTTCAGAAAGTGTTCATTATATAAAAAATCAACTACTAAAAACGGTTATTTTTTTCATGGCCTTTGTGCTGGTTTTAAATGTATAGCTCAGTGATACTTTCTGGAAGAATAGATTCTCTAGTAATGGCTGTACTCTAATAGACATTTCCTAAGACACATATATATACTATACATATATATAAAATATGTAATATATATTATATATGTTTTTATATATTATATACATGTTTATATATATCTCCATGCCCAATGTAGACACGAATCTTCAGGACTCTGGGATAATATAAAAAATAAAATAAAGTGACAACCCATTGTATGCAGTTTTGTCTGCTTCATTTTAATTTGGTTTTGGCTATAATGAAGAAATACATGACTACTTTGCGTATCTACATCTGTCTCTGCTCATAACTAACTTTTGCATTTTATTAAGTTAGATATCTGTTAACTATAACAAAATGTAAAGGTGCATAATGGAGATGGAAAACAGTAACCACCACTACTATTTGATATAATACTTTTACATGTTAAAACAAATGCAACAATTAACAATTAATATAATCTCCCATGGAAAATGTTCTGTCTATGACCTTAAAAAAGTTTCTTAAGAGGCCCTGAAATAATGACATTTCCATTTAATATCTCCTGGATGTTTTAAGACCTTCTGGTTGAAAATGTTTTTTTGAACATTAATTGAGGAGTCACAATAGGTGGTTTCAATGGTGGCATGTCTGACAAGCTGTTCTGGACTCTGCCTCCCCACTTTTCAGGGCTCTTCCACTCATGCTGCCCCTAATAGTCTCTAGTTCCCGCCTTCCCCCATATCTCTACCTGCTCTGAGCCATCTTTCATAGAAGGAACCCAGGCCCTTAAGCATATCTTCCTCTCCCTGTTCATTCCAACTTACCCCTCTTTCATCCAGCTAATAATCCCTTGGAAATTATCCTAAAATGGTAGAAGGAAAATTAAGTGATTACATAGCTAGTGTAATTCACATAATACTATGAATAATTAGCGTGTACCATTCTAGCAGGCTACTTGTACTTTACATGATGGGCTGTGCTCTTCAGGACTTTTTTGACCATTGGGCTCAGGGGTTTCCAGGTGGTACTATAAAATGGGGGGATGCCTTGCAAAATGGAATTTATTTATTAAAAGATGTGTATTTATTCTTACATGTCTACACTTTGGTCACCTTCAAAGGACTCTTCGATTGATGCAATACACCTATCTAGACGCTTTTTCCAATGCTCAAAACAGTTTTTGAACTCAGCAACTTTGATGCCTTTTAGTGTTTCTGCCATTTTTTGTTTCACCTCTTCCACACTGGCAAAATGTTCCCATTTGAAGACAGACTTTTTTCATCGGGGGAAACAAAATAAGTTGCTCTGGATGAGATACAATGAATAGGGAGGGTGGGGCATGGGGGCCATGCCATTTTTGGATAAAAACTGTTGAACACTCAGCATGGTGTGGGCAGGTGCACTCCTAAATCAGCCATTATGAAGTGCACAAAGGCTTGAAAGAATTTCCACAAAAAAAAAATTCATTGAGGCAGAACACAGCTTCTCACAACAATGCTAGCGGGTACACTGATGCCAATAGGTTCCTGGATCACCTATCTAGTGGGGGATGCCTGTACTACAAGGGGTCCGCCCTCCAAAAAATAATTCTAGGTTTTGGGGGGTACCCCTCATATATGCCACTTCATTACTTCGTTTTCTCACCTTATTCACTTAAAACAAAATCTTGAAGAATGAAAGCCAGCAATCTGGCATCTCATTTTCATAAACTGACATACATAGGTCTTTTAAAGCAGTCCAACAACAGTATCAGTAAAAAGAATCATAAGAAAAATAATCTCTCAAGAAAACAGAAAAATATGATAAAAATAAAGCTTGAAAATTTGACAACACTGAGCTTAAATTAGTTATATAAGAGAATAAACTTTAAATATGACCACATTATTCTCTTATTTCCATTAGCATCTTATAAAATCTTTACAGAGGTGCTATGTACATAGCACTTGTGTTTTTAAATGAAGAGAATAAAGACAGATCAGAACACTAAACTTCGGAAGATTCAACCAACACATTTTTATAATGACTCCTATTATTTGTTAAAGTTAGTGAATGCTTTTTTTATTTTGTAGATTAAAATTATGGTCAAATGTCAGTTCCTTCTGGTTTTTTTCTGATTTTTTTAATACAAATAATTGATAGCATTTTATAGCCAAATCATATAAGACAAAATAGCGAAATCAAAATAATTTTTTAAATAAAAACAAAACTCTACCCATCTCTGAAATCAAACGAAGCAACCTAGGTTAATAAACTACACGGTGTTTTCTAAGAGCAGAGGGATGGCCACATCACGTAAATCAAATGGATCCATTTGGCAGTAGGAGTAGAGCAGAATTATTGACATAAGGGTGGAAAGTACTGGCATATTCAGGAACAAAAGCTAAGCCAGTGCAGTCATGGATGCATCAGGACCCACGGGTTACATCCATGTGTACTGAAATCAACAATGGTGATCGAAGCTACAGAAAAGGTAAATATATTCTAAAATCAGCATGACACCATTGACAAGCAAACAAGATTGTACTTGAATGGAATTCAACTGTGACTGGATTTTCTTAAACAGCCTGACCACAGGTCTGCCACTGACACTCGTGTTTAGGTTTGGCACTGGGACTCCCAAACAACAAAGCAGGTGAAATTTCACAAGTATACACTTCGAATAAATCATTCTGCCAGTGAGACAGTAACATTTACATATCATCCTTCCAATTCCTAGTCACCTAATCAGTTGCAAGACCAAATTATATATTACTGAAGGCAATAAAAACATAAGCATGTAAACAATATCACAATGGGCCATTGTACTGCCAAGCTTACCCCACTTAAACATGCTATTTCTACTTGGGTTTTTTTTTAAAAGCCTTTATAATGATACCAGTTTTATGAAGACCCTAATCAAGCAAAACTCATCAACACAATATTTTGTTAAGGAGTACATACTATTAAAAATGAAGGGAATGAGTGGCTTAGCTTGTGATTCCAGCTTTTTTGGAGGCCAAGGCGAGTGGATTGCCCAAGCTTGTGGGTCCGAGACCACCCTGGCAACTGGCTGAGACCTCGTCTCTACAATAAATAAAAAATTAGCCCGGCATGGTAGCGCATGCCTGTAGTTCTGGCTACTTGGAAGGCTGAGGCAAAAGGATTGCCGGAGTCTAGCAGGTTGATGCTGGGGTGGCCGTGTGTATTCCACTGCACTCCAGCCTGGGCAACAGAGTGAGACTCTATCTCAAAAAAAAAAAAAAAAAGGAAGGATTGATAAACAAAATTCAGGACAACAGTTACTTCTAGGGAGGAGGCAAACTTATGGGTTGGGAAAGGGACATGATAAAGGTAGCAACAGTAGAGGCCAAATGAATTTCATAATCAGCCTCAATAACTTATGCATATATCATACATACTATTTTATGTTTATTATTTATTCCATGATTAACTTTAAAAAAATTCCTCTCTTGCTTAGAATATAGGTTGCTTGATGAAACAGAGCTAGCAAGCGTGGCTTATGCAGAAAGGGTACCTATATTAATTGTTAGTTAGAAAACAACTTGGAAAGTGCTTTGATCTTTGCAATATTTTAGCTGAAAAACTTAAGAAGCTTTCTGCAGTAGTAGCAGCAAATAAAAATAACTGCTTATATTTTAGTCAAAAACAAATATGGTCATTTTTGGTGGAACCAAAAAATAATATGTGATTATTGCCCTAAATGCTAAGCAAAAACCGCTTTATTTTTTTAAAGCAACAACTCTTCACTGAAATTTCTCCAAGATCTGAAGCTGGTTAAATTTTTTTAAATTATATTGTTCTCTGATGTCTTAAACAAAGGAATATTCACTGATCATTTTCATCATGTAATGAGTATAAGTAGCTGCCCAGATAGATTGAAATTTTCAAGAGCTAGATACAGTTGCCAAATGATTTGCGTTTTTAGTATAATTCAAATAAATAAGATGGACGTCCATGGGGGAAAATGCACAGAAGATGCCAGCAGAAATCCAATTAAACCGTAAGTACAATGCACCCTGGAATTGTACAGCACAGTAGTTTTGGATGGTGGTGGTATTTATGTAGATAGAGAACAGTGGGGTAGAAAGAGGTTTGGAAGGTGAAATCAAGAAATATTTTTAAACATAAGTTTGAACAGCTGATGGTTAGGAATATACAGTTCAGGAGAACCTGGGGCTCAAGATGTAAGTTTTGGGGAAACATTATCACATAGAGTGTATTTAAAGCCATGATGCTAGGGGAGCTCCCCAAAGCAGTGACTGTAGACTATAAAGGGAAGATGGTCTAGCACTGATTTCTGGGGAATTCAACACTGGGAGGCCAGGGAGAGGAAGAGAAATCGGCAAGGGAGACTAAGAAGAAACAGGAAATAGTCAGAAGGCCAGGAGAGAGTCATTTCCCAGAAGCCAAATTTCAAGGAAATGCTTCAAGAAAATAATGGACTAGGCCAAACATTCCTGAGCATTTAAGCCTAAATAAAGACTCAGAATTGGCCACTGTATTTGTTGATATCGTGGTCATTGATGACCTTGATTAGTGCTCTTTCAAGGAGTAGTGTGTGTGTAAGAGAGAATGGAGGATGAGGAAACAGAAACCAGATGTATAGACTTCTTTCAAGGAGTTCTGCTGAAAATAGAACCAGAGAAATAGGGTGGCATTAAAATATTTAAGACAAAGACAAACTTTATTTTATCTTGTTTAAGATGAGAGATAGCATATTATGTTTATAGATGGATGGAAACGAACCAGTTGAAATGGAAAATTGTATAATACAGGAGGGAGGAGAGATACTATGAGTAACAGAAAACTCGAGCAGGCAAGAGGTTATGGATTCCAGTGTGTGCATGGGTACACTGTCTTTAGAAGTACAGGCAAGACAATTCATCTGTGGTAACAGGAGACAGAGCGGAGTACAGTTGCAGATGAAGGTAGATTGAGAAATGTGAGGGTGGGAGAACATAGAAGCTTCTTCAGATAGCTTTTGTTTTCTTGCATTGAAACAAGCAGCAAGGCCTTTGTGGTCTTTGGCTAATATGAAGATTGTTCTCTGAGTGAGATGATCAGGGAGGCATGCCCAAGATTTGAGGATAGAGGAATACAGGTGAAAGACGCACTATGAGAACAGGAGATGGAACTGACTAGACTAGTACAAGGTTGGTCATTTCAGCACAGAGGGCCCACTGGATATGAGTGGTTATAAATATCAAGCAAGATTAAACAGCAGCTACAGTGATTTTCTTTATTTGTGCTCAGCTGCTTGGGTGAAGGCATGAGTAGGCAAGTAGTTATTTGGGAGTATAGATTTTCCAGGTGAATAAAACTGAAGGTAAAACAGGTTGTGGTGAAGGTATGCTAGGGTGTGCTTGTAAGGCTGGAGCATGCAATCTAAGCCAACACTGAGAAAAAAATGAGGAAATGAGAGCCTGTGGGACTGGGAAAGGTGGTAAGGTCTAATTTTTTTTGCTACAGCAGAATATCTCTGAGAAATTCTTCCACTATAAAATATAGGAGCAAGCCTCACTTCAGCAAAAAGCAAGAGAGGTGACATCTGACAGGCACTTGTCTAGAAAAAAATCTCACTTTTCCTTTACAATGTAGATTTTCTGGTTCAGTGCTGCTTCCTTCCTATTTGTGCCTAAGGTCACTAATGGCAATTTAAAAAATATCAGATTAGGTCATATCCTAATGGCTTTCTGTGGCTAACAGAAATTGATTCAGATATGTTTATTATAATCAAGCTATGAGTTTAATTAGTGTAATATATGGAAAAATTTAATTTATTAGAAAAAAATGTAAAATTATAATGCAAAATTTTACCTTCAGTAAAAGTGTAATGTAGAAATGAAACAATTGCATTTTTTTTTTAAGAGACAAGGTCTCACTCTGTGGCTCAGGCTGGAGTGCCGTGGCCCAGTCACAGCTCACTGCAGCCCCAACCCCTAAACTCAAGCAATTCTTCCACTCCAGTCTCCCGAGTAGTTAGGACCACAAGCACATGCCACCAAGCCTGACCAATTATTTTTATTATTACAAAGACGAGGTCTAGCTTTGTTGCCCAGGCTGGTTTTAAACTCCTGACTTCAAGCAGTCCTCCTGCTTTGGGTTCCCTAAGTGTTGGGATTACAGGTGTGAGCCACCATACCCCACCAGCAATTGCAACTATAAGGGGGATTCCCAAAAACCCGGTATTATCTTTTTGGAGGGTGGATCCCTTATACAGGTTTCCTTTGTGAGGTAATTGTCCTAGGAACCCACTGTCTTTTATCTGGAAGTTTTCAGAAGGTTACGTAACAATTTGCAGAAAAAAACCCTCCTAATTTATAGCAAACAGGTGACTTCCACCATTACAATGCACCTGCCCACACCAGAAGAGTGTCCAGAAGTTTTTGACCAAACAGCATGACCCTCATGCCCTACCCTCCCTATTCACCCAATATAGCCCCAAGTGACTTTTTTTTTTGTTTTCCCAATAGAAAAAAAAAAACCTTAAAGGGAAATGTTTTGCTGATGTGGAATGTGGAAGAGGTGAAACAAAAAACAGCAGAAGCACTAAAAGGCGTCAAAACTGGTGAGTTCAAAAACTGTTTTTGAGCAGTAGAAAAAGCATCTCGATAGGCGTATTGCATCAAACAGAGAGAACGTTGAAGGTGGCTGAAGTTCAAACATGTAAGAATCAATACACAATTTTAAAATAAATAAATCCCATTGGGGGGTCCCCACTTATATTACAGTATCTGTGATACCCTCCTGTTAACCTCTAACTTATATTTGACAGAGCTCCATGTCTGGATTGAAGTAGATTTTTTTTTCCCTCTTTTTCTCTGAAATCAGCTTTTCAAAGACAGAGGAGTCATGAAGAAACTGCTTGTCAATTATTATCTTATAGATTCTATTCCCATTGTTAGCTTCCAAGGCTAAGTCTATCAACAGTGACTATAATACAATATTCTTCATCTTCTCTTTTTCATTCTGTTATTTAAGATCACAATTTAAAGGCAAGAAGGGAAACGGTCTGGTAAGGTCTTTAACATAACTTAGTCATTCTCATGGTAGATAGGCATAAATGAGACTGGAATTTACCTTTAAAATAATAAAAGCATACTAAAATTTTAGAAGAGATAATTTAGGCAATTTAAGCCAAGCAAATTTATATTCATTCATGAAAACAGCAATGAAAGCAGCAAAAGTCCATATTTAGATTAGTACTTTCAGGTGCTAGTTAACAAATAATTCTTAAGTACTCATTAAAGTAGTATTTCTGCTAAGAAATATTTGTTCACATTAGTTCTCTGTAACTTTAGTCAGGAAAACAACATTTAAAAACATTTGTAACTAAAACAACACTAACTCAACTTATTTTTTACCAATAGTCTACATTAGTGACATTTTAGTCTTTAATTGTACCACACTACAACTTGAAACCTTAAAAAAAAACTAACAAATTTATTAGACAACTCTATAATCAATCAGTTTCATAGATAACACAAGCTATACACCATTTCTACTTATAAAATTTTACATTTTAATTCCTCTCTTGGCTTGTTCAATAAAACAGCAGTAATAAGAAATAGAATGAAAAAACAGGATGAGGTACATGGGCAGTATTTTCTGAAGCCTTACATTACTAATAATGTATTTCAATTATCTTAACTCAAAAAGGTAACTTAGCTAAGTATAAAAATTTTAAATTATATCATTTTCTTCTCAAAATTCTGTAGGTTTTGCTCTATTACTTTCTTGGACTCAGAGTCTAAATAATACATACTAAATTTAGATGACTTAAAGAATTATAATATTGCTCTTTAGTGGGTAACTTGTTGGAGTGTTCTTTATGTTTTTTTCATGCATGGGTACTTGTATGATCGCTAATAACAATTTTAAAGCACAAACTTTGCCAGGATGAGTCCAGGTGTGTGTCATCTCTTATTTATTTTACCTGAGAGATAATGAACCTTTCAATCCATATATAGTAAGTCCCCTATATACTAATCTTTAAGTTGCAGACTTTCAAAGATGAGGAACATGTGTTCGTACATGCATAAGTTAGTTCACGTCTGACATCCATTGTCAGGTGTGTGCATCCTCTACAAGCAGTTTTGCTTTTGTGCACTTTACTGTATAGTACAGTATAGAGTACAGTATCACAGTATCTTTATTTCAAACTCATGATGTCCAGAAGCAAGCAGAAAAGCAGCGGTGATGTAGCTGATACTGCTAAGAAGCAGTGATAACCGTGTACTGTACTTTTCAAGGTACTGAACTGTACTATAAGGTGAAAAATGTTTTCTTTTTTTGTATGTTTCTTTTTGATGTAGTATTTTGTGTTTGTTTTTTATGTAGTATTTGTGCCAAAAGTTTTATAAACCTATTACAGTACAGTACTATATAGCCAGTTGTGTTAGTTGGGTACCTAGACTAACTTTGTTGGACTTACAAACATGCTCTTGGAATGGAACTCATTTGTATGTAGGGGACTTACTGTATTCTAGTCTTTTTTTTTTTTTTTTTGGTCCCCAACAATAGGCATTTCATCAATTTTGTTTTGATTTTTTTTGTTGTAATTGCTGTAGTTTATTTTTTTCAGGAACAACCAATAATTACTACTGACTTTCATTCTCTTTACCTTACAGTTTATCTGTCATTATTTTATTTTTCCTTCTCTTCTGAATTCTAAAAGAATTTTCTTAGCTTGTTCTCCTCCACATTAACCTGATTCTCCACAGTATCAATTTTACTTTTGACTGGCCCATTGTGGATTTTACCTTTGATGTTGCATTTTTAGAGTCTTGCAAATAACTTTATCTCATTCACCTCCCTTTTCACAGCATCTTGTTAACTTTTCATTTCTCTACTCTCAATTTATAGACTGTGCTCTGTTTCATTGTGGCCATGTCCTTGTTCACTATAGTGAGGAATCTGAATAGTTTCCCCCCAAAAGTTTGATTCTTATTGTAAATAATTTTTATTGGTATTTTCTTTTTATGAGTTTTCAGAATGATATCCATTTCCTTTTTTCTGCAGTTTTCAAGGGTGGCATAAAGTTGTTGTTTTTTGTTTGTTTGTTTCATTTACTTAACCTGGACCAATTTTTTTTTTTTTTTTTTTTTTGTCTAATGCTGGTATTTTTCAACAGATAGGATATGAAGATTGACCTTGGCGGGGGCAGGTGGGCATCACCTTTTTACCTAGGTGCTGTTCTAGTCCCAGGTCTATGGTTGAAAATGTTTATTTGTACAATTCCAGTTAAATTTAGTAGAGTAGTATTTTGTAGGTTTCCATGTAATAAACATCTATCGAGAAGGCATTTTCTCCTATTCATGGGCTAGTTCTATCACTCTGAAGCTTTGGAGTACATAAAAAAGAAACCACAAATCTCAGAGTAGGGGCGCTGCTAACTCTTTCTATTAGCAACAATCCACAACACTATATTTGTGTATATCACACCTCCCAGGATGCAATGCACTCCTGTTAGTCTTTTTCCTACTTCCTTCCTACTCACTTGTTTTCTGGGTTTTAGTCACCAATCAGGTAGCACGTTTGCTGCCTCCCACATTGCTCCCCTGAAATAAAAATACGTCTTTCCAGATATTCTATCTCTGAATCAGGCAATAAAAAGCTTTATGACTACCATTCAGATTTTAGACCAGCAGACACAGGGAGAGTTATCAATCACATGGAGGCGTACTTCATTTCATTGTGCTTCATAGTTAATGCAAACTTTCACAAACTGAAGGTTCTGTGGTAACCATGCATCAAGCAAGTCTATCAATGCCATTTTTTCTAACATGACATGCTTACTTTCTGACTCTATGTCACATTTCTGGTAATTTTTGCAATATTTCAAACTTTTTCATTATTATTATATCTGTTATGGTGATCTGTGATTGGTGATCTTTGATTTCACTATTGTAATTGTTTTGGGGTGCCATTAATGGCACCCACAAGTTGGTAAACTTAGTGGTAAACAACTGTGTGTGTTCTGACTGCTCTACTAACTGGCTGTTGCCCCGTTTTTCTTCTTCTCCTTGAGCCTCCTCATTCCATGAGACATAACCATATTGAAATTAGGCCAATCAATAACCCTACAATGGTCTGTAAGTGTTCAAGTGAAAGGAAGAGTTGCACATCTCTCATTTTAAATAAAAAGTTAGAAATAATTAAGCTTAGTGAGAAAGGAATGTCGAAAGCCTAGACAGGCCAAAAGTTAGGCCTCTTATACCAAACAGCCAGGTTGTGAATGCAAAGGAAAAGTTCTCGAAGAGAATTGAAAGTGCTACTCCAGTGAGCACATGAATAATAAGAAAGCAAAACGGCCTTATTGCTCATATGGAGAAAATTTGAGTGGTCTGGATAGAAGATCCAACCAGCCACAACTTTCCCTTAAACAAAGGCTCATCCAGAGCAAGGACCTAATTGTCTTCAATTCTACAAAGGTGGAGAAAGGTGAGCAAATTCTAGAAGAAAAGGTGTAGCTAGCAGAGGTGGGTTCATGAGATGGAAGGAAAGAAACCCTCTCCAGAATATAAAAGTGCAAGGTAAAGCAGCAAGTGCTGATAGATAAGCTACAGCAAGTTATCCAGAAGATCTAGCTAAGATCATTGATAAGGGTAGCTACACTAAACAGTTTTTTAATGTAGATGAAACAGCCTTCTATTGGAAGAAGATGCCATTTAGGACTTTCATAGCTAGAGAGGTCAATGCCTGCCTTCAAACCTTTAAAGGACAGGCTGATGCTCTTCTTAAGGGCTCATTGTGGCTGGTGACACAGTAGAAGCTAGTGCTCATTTACCATTCTGAAAATCCTAGGGCCCTTGAGAATTATACTAAATCTGCTCTGCCTTTCCACAAAAGGAAGAGCAAAGCCTGGATGACAGCACACCTGTTTACTAAATATTTTAAGAAATCTACTGCTCAGGGGGAAGAAAAGACTCCTTTCAAAATATTATTGCCCTTTGACAATACACCTAGTTATCCATCATAATTCATGGGAGGAGGTCAAAATATCAACATTAATAGGAGTTTGGAAGAAGTTATTTCCAACACTCATGGACCATTCTGAGGAGTTCAAGACTTCAGTGGAGGAAGTAACTGTAGATGTGATGGAAACAGCAAGAGAGCTGGAATTAAAAGTGGAGCCTGAAGATGTGACTGAATTGCTTCAGTCTCATGATTAAACTTGCACAATGAGGATTTGCTTCTTACAGATGAGCAAGAAAAGTGATTTCTTGTGATAAAATCTACTCCTGGTGAAGATGCTGTGAACATTGTTGAAATGACAGCCAAAAAATTAGAATATTACATAAATTTAGTTGATAAAGCAGTGGCAGGCTTTGGAAGACTGACTCCAATTTTGAAAGATGTTCTACTGTGGGTAACATGCTATCAAATGCATTGAATGCTACAGAGAAATATTTAATGAAAGGAAGAGTCAATCGATGTGACAAACTTCATTGTTGTCTTATTTTTAAAAATTGTCACAACCAATCCAAGCTTCAGCAATCACCATGCTAATCAGTCAGCAGCCAGTAAGACCCTCTACCATTTAAAAGATTAGGACTCGCTGTTTTTAGTTGTGAAGTATTTTTAAATTAAGGTGTATACATCATTTTAAACAAAATGCACACTTAGTGGACTACAGTATAGTATAAACATAACTTGCATATGCACTGGGAAACCAAAAACTTCATGTGATTTACTTTATTGTGATATTTTCTTTATTGCTGTTGTCTGGAACAGAACCTACAATATCTCAAAAGTATGCCTGTATTTGAAAACAATTTCACCAGCTCTCGCTTTTTTGAGACAATTCTCTCAGATGCTGAAAACAGGTTGACTGTAAATTCTAAGTTTTACTGTGAATTTTCATGCTTTCTATTCGACATAAGTGATTATACATAATATACATTTATATATCTTATAAATGTTTTTAAATATCTAGCTAGTTTGCTAGCTAGCTATCTTCCCTAATTTTCAAATGATGAAACCAAGGCACAAAGTAGATGAGTACTTGTCACAGAAACAATCAGAGACTGTAAACAGGTGAGGCTGCAAACCCAAGATGTCATACTGCAGAACCTGTGCACTTAATCATTGAACTCTCTATTCTTTCTGAACACTATACCTAGTTAAGCAATTAGTTCCATCCTAAAATGACCAGAGTACTCTCAACTCTTCATTCTTGTCCCTGGTCATAAGCATGCATGTAACAATTAGAATAATAATAGATACCATTTATGTAGCACAGTACTTAATATGTACCCAGGCATTGGTTATACAAATAGCATACATTATCTCATTTAATCCTTACAGCAACCCTATGTTATGGATACTATTATTATTCCTGTATAAAAAAATGAAACAGACAAACAAAACAAAGACATCAGGCTCCATAGGGAAGGTAATAAATTTATCCAGAGTCACACAGCTGGTAGATGGAAACACTGGGATTCAAACTCAGTCTGACTCCTGATTCCAAGAGCTTACCTCCTATACTAGAGAGCCTAATTCATATATAATATGATAGATATTAGTAGATTTATATGTTGTATTTAACTCTCCAATAAATTGATAATATATTTTGCTAAGGAATCACTTGCTAAGAATTACCATTTTATATGTTCATTCTACATATACATCTTACACATTCCACAACTACATCAAAGTATTTATAAATAAATATCTTGCAAAATGGACATGTATCTTCATCATATACGATTAGTTGCAAATTAGCCATAGTCTTCTGAACATATTTGTGGTAGGAAATTTCATTCAACGTTTCCTGAACTTACTTTGGTAGATCTTTGCACACTGCCCAAAGAGTCATTCTTATCCTTGACTTCTGGTAGGGTTTAACCAACAAGACATACTGGCAGGAAATTGAACAGAGAAAGGGTCTTGGTTTTGCTCACCCACCCCCTGCCCATTGGATGAACACCACAAGTCATTGTTCCAGGCCTAGCAGTGGTAACCAGTCTTCAGCTGCCAGCCTATAGGTTTTATGCTGCATTTTGTGATCTCTACACCATGTCCACACTTGTAAATGTTCAAATTACCTTTGGGTGCACCATGTCTCTTCTCTTCCAGGTCTTGAACTGATACAGAAATAATCTGAGCTGGCATAGGATATAATATTTTAAAAGAGGATATTTTCCCATTCTATATGGATTCTGAATGTCCAAGTCATTTTTTTAAATAGGAGGCACATATAAATATAATTACAAAGAAAAAGATGTATAGTGTTATAGCAAATACACTTTCCTCCTCATGTTGAGGAGCCAACTCTTCCAATTGGACCTGATAAATCACTCATGACTAATCTAATGCACACATTTTATGCAAGATGGATGGAATGCAAGAGCAGACCCGTGATCCCTGTACACAGAAAGTCATTCCTGCTCTTTTCAGCCATGTCAATTCTATCCTACTTAGGATGTTCTAGGTCCCTGAAGATTTATGTCTGGCTCAACCATTTATGAGCCCAAATCAAATGTGCCTAACACCATTGAGTTTTATACACAACAAGTCAAGACAGCTAGTCACTTACATTTCTGAGGTATATGGTGAAAGATCTGTAGTTAATCTACTGGAAGGAAAATTGTGAGGTTTAAGCAACTTGAGTGATTGTTGACATTACTTTTCTATATAATCTTTCCCATTCTACAGTGTTAGCAGGAGCATAGGAAAGTCAGTACTCCAAGTATTAAAGGGAGTGTAAAAAACTGATTTAAAGTTAAATGGTCTCTGGAAAACTTTAATATAGCAATTCTGCTTCCAAGAATTTATCCAAATAGTCATAGATATGTGAAAGATTTGTTTATTCATATATTTACTAAGACAATCAATGCATATGAAGGAATACACAGTCATTAAAAATGATGTTATGGAAGAATGTAAAATGGCACGGGAAATGTTTATAAAGTTGTTTAAGTAGAAAAAAAACAGGTATTAAAACCAGATGTAGGGCACTTTTGGTGACAGCCCAAATGCAGTAAGCTGACTATAGCCTATCATTCCCACTGATTACAACAAACAACTCTGGAAAGAGTACATAAAGCAGGTTTTGAAGAATACACAATGGCAGGTGCATTGGAAACTAAAGTGAAAATGAATAAGGATCCACAGGGGTGAGGCTTGTGAATTTGTATTCTCCTTTTTTCTCCCAGATTTGGCCCAAGTGTGGGCTGAATCCTGGAACTGTGCAGCAAGCACTGACAGCAAGCTTCTTTCCAGGCAAAGCTTGGTGAGAATGTAGAGAATGCACACTGTTGGTGGGAATGTAGATTGGTACAGCTATTATGAAAAACAGTTTGAACATTTCTAAAAAAGTAAAAAACGGAACTACCATATTACCCAACAATCCCTTTTCTGGGCATATACCCAAAGAAATGAAATCACCATCTCGTTAAATGATCTGCACTCCCATTATTCTTGAAATTCTGGGCTCAAGTGATCCTCCCAACTCAGTCTCCCAAAGTGTTGGGATTACAGGCATCAGCCACCGCACTCCCATTTTCATTGCAGCATCATTCATATTAGCCAAGAGAGGGAAACAACCTAAGTGTCTGTCAGTGGATGAAAGAATACAGAAACTATGATATATTATATGCAATGGTATATTATTCAGCCCCACAAAAGAACAAGACCTTTCGATTTGCCACAACATGGCTGAGACTAGAGGACATTATGCTAAGTAAAATAAGTCAGACACAGAAAAAAATTCTGCATGATCTCACATATGGAATTTATCTTCTCATTTATTTATTTATTTGATTCGGAGTCTCACTCTGTTGCCCAGGCTCTAGTGCAGTGGCACGCTCACAGCCACCACAGCCTCTACCTGCTGGGCTCAGGTGTTCCTTCCACCTCAGCCTTCCAAGGAGCCAGAACTACAAGCACATGCCCCTATGCCCAGCTAAGTTTTTGATTTATTAGAGAGGTGAGGTCTCACCAAGTTGCCCAGGATGGTCTCGAACCTGTGGGCTCAGGCAAGCTTCTCACCTCGTCCTCCCAAAGTGCTGGGATTATAGGCGTGAGCCATTGTGTCCAGCACTACATATGGAATTTTTAAAAACCAAATATATAGAAATAGAAAACAAAGTAGTAGTTACCAATGGGAGTGGTGGGAAGGGGAGGAGGAAATGGGGAGATGTAGGTCAGAGGAAACAATGTAGCAGAAATGTAGGATAAACAAGTCTAAAACCCTAATGTACAACATGAAGACTACAGGTAATAAAGTCATACTGTAAAATGAGTAGATTTTAGTGGCTCTTGCCATAAAACAAAATAATGGGTAACTATGTGAGATAATGGGTATGTTAATTTGTCTCACTATAAATAACCTTTTCACTGTCTATGTGTATCCTATAACACCACACTGTAGAACTCAAATACGTACAATAAGATTTATTTTTAAGAAAAATTGGGGGAAAAATCAATAAACTCATAAGAACATACCATTAGATAGAGTTGAAGCATATGATTAAATTCAACATCCATTTTCTTTAACCTCTCAGCAAACTAGGAATAGAAGAAAACTTATTCAAACTGATAAAGGGCAGGTACAAAAAAAATCTATAGCTAACATCATACTTCATTGCAAAAGGCTAAGCGTTTTTCTCCTAAGAAAGGAACAAGGTAAGGATATCTGCTCTCACCACTGCCTTTCAAAATCTTACTGGAAGTCTTAACCAATGCAATAAACCATTAAAAAGAAATAAAGCCTATGCAGGCTGAAAAGGAAAAATAAAATATCTCTAATAACCGAAGATATGATTGTCTTCTGTTAAAAAAGAAAATTCCATGGAATCTACAAAAAAGCTTCTAGAACTAATCGAGCAAAATTAGCAAAGTCATAGCATATAAGGTCAATATGCACCAACAAAATACATTTCTATATATTAACAATGAACAACCAGAAAGTAAAATTTTAACAAAACAGTACTAACTTGTTTCAATAAAGAATATATAGACAGATGGCAAGTAAGCATAGGAAAATATATTCAACATTATTAACCATTTAACCATGCAAATTAAAACCACAGTAAGACATCAACTGCACACCAGTCAAAATGGCTAAAATAAAAAATACTGACAACATCAAATAACTGGGCAGAATTGGGATCAATTTTATCACTTGTGAATTTCTGATGGAGATGAAAAATGGTATAGCCACTTTGGTAGCTTTTTTAAAACTAGAATTGCAACTACCATAGAACCCAGCATTTGTCCTCTTGAATATTTACACCAGAGAAATAAAAACTTAGGATCACACAAGAACCAGCACATGAATATTCACAGCAACTTTATTTATAATAGTCCGAAGCCAGAAACAATCCAGATATGCTGTAACAGGTAAATGGTTAAACAAACTATTGGTTCATTTGTACCATGAAATACTACTCTGCAACAACAACAACAAAAAAAACTACAAGTGACACCTTGGATGATTCTCCAGGAAATTATTCAGAGTGAAAAAAGGCAATCACCAAAAGTCACATACGTATGATTCTATTTATATAATATTCTTGAAATGACTAAATCATAGATAGAGAAAACAAATTAATGGTTGCCAGAGCTCAAAAGCACTATGTGAGGGATCCTTGTAGCGATAAAAAGGTTCTATATCTTGACTGTCTCAATATTGATAGCCTGTTTGTGATATTGTCCTATAGTTTTGCAAAATGTACCTATAGTTTTGCAAAATGTACCTTCTGCTTGGAGAAACTAGGTAGAACCTACACAGGATTTCTTTGCATTTCTTACAACTGATTTGAGCCTATAGTTATCTTAATACAATATCCATTAAATATAAAAGGGTTGCTATAGTTTGAATGTTTGTCTCCTCCAAAGCTCATGTTGAAATTTAATCCCCAATTCAACAGCATGAAGAGGTGGAGTCTTTAGGAACTGATTGAGTCATGAGGGCTCTGCAGTTAATAATGAATGGGTAAATAGATTAATGGGTCATCACAAGGGTGGGCTAGTTCTCATGAGAGTGGGTCTGTTAAGCCAGTTTGCCTCTCTTTCATGTACCCCTTTTGCCCTATGAAGCTTTCCACAATGTTATGATGGAGCAAGGCCCTCACCAGATGCCAGTGTCATGCTCTTAGACTTCATAGCCTCCAAAATCGTAAAAAAACTAAATTTATGTTCTTTATAAATTACTCAGTCTGTGATATTCTGTAATAGCAATGCAAAACAAAGACAAGGATTAATACAAGGATAATTTTTAAAGTACTCCTTATAAGAACACTAATAAAAAAATACTTAAAGATAAATATAATGTATAAGCTATATGCTGAAAACTACAAAACACTGATGAAAAATGACAAATCTAAATAAAAGAAACAATATATCATGTTCGTGTGTTGGAAGATTGGACAGTGTTAAGATGTCCATTTCCCCTCAACTTGTTCTATAGATTCAATGAAATCCTAATCAAAAATCCCAGTTGGGTTATTTGTAGGTATTGACAAGATTATTATAAAATTTAAACAGCAAGGGAAAATCATTAGAATAGCCTAAATAAATTTTGAAAAACAAAAGTGGAGGATTCACACTACCTGCTTTCAAGACTTACCACAAAGCTGCGATTATCAATAGATTGTGGTATTTGTGAACAGACAGACACATCAGTAGAAATGAATAAAAAGTCCAGAAATAGACTCACAAACGTAGTCAACTGATTTTTGACAAATGTGCAAAGGCAATTCAATGGCGAAAGGATAATCTTTTCAAGACTTGGTGCTAAAATGATTGCACAACATATACAAAAATAAGATCATAGACCAAAATGTACAATGTAAAACCTAAAACTATAACACCTATAGAAGAAAACATAAGAGAAACTCTTTGTGACCCTGCATTAGGCAAAGAGTTCTTGGATACAACATCAAAAACATGTTCCATAAAAGAAAAAAGTGATAAACTTTTGCTCTGCAAAAAACACTACTAAGAAAATGCAAAGATGAGCTATACACAGGGAGAAAATATTTGTAAATGCACAAGAAAAGATACTTAATATCACTATTCATAAAGGAAACTCACATTGAAGCCACAGGAGGTACCACTACACAACTACTAGAATGCTGAAATAAAATAACTGACAACACCACACACTGAGGATACAACATGTGAGTTCCAGGGTGTGGAACTCTCATACATTGCCTGTGACAATGCCACATAGCACATCTACTCTGGAAAACAGTTTGGTAGTCTCTTATACAGTTAAACATATAGTTACCATATGACCAAGCAATCCCATTCCTAGGTACATGCCCATTAAAAATTAAAACTGAAGTTCATACAAAAACCTGTATGCAAATGTTTACAGCAGCCTTTCTCCTATTCACAACAAAATGGAAAAAAACAAAACAAAACCCAGAAGTACTTCAACATGCGAATGCATAAATAAACTGTAGTACATCAATATCATAGAAAACTACTCGGTAACTTAATGGAATAAATTGTGGATATACACAACAACATGAATGAATCTGAAATGCATTATGCTAAATGAAAAAAAAAGCCAGACTCATAGACATGCTGTATGCCGTATATTTTTCCTAGAAAAGGCAAAAGCACAGGAGCAAATATATTCTATCTTAATTCAACTACAGTTGAAAATATTCAGAAAAGAGTTTGACATAAAGAAGCAACATGAAGGAATGTGTTTAGGTGACTGTGGCTGTGGTTATACAATTATATGAATCTGTCAAAACTTGCAGAACTGTACACCAAAAATATTAAATTTTGGTGTATGTGAGTTAAAAATAAGTTTATAAAAAATATGTATATATTGAAATTTAGTACATATATGACTGAGAAGGCCAATATAAAAATACTGATGTATATCTGAGTGATATCTATAATTTAAAAATAATTTTTATAAAAATATTTTTTTCTGAAATCTGACTATATATATGCAAACACATATACTTATGTACCGATATGCTGTATGACAATGTACGTGTTTCTGTGTGTGAATAAAGTTCCAAAATAAATACCATCTTGAAGCACTAAAATGCTAAGATGCCAAAATTAAGGAGAATTAAGGTAGAATATATTTTCTTTTCTATGGCTTCCGGTATGGTGCAAATTTTCTAAAATGATTATATATTGCTTTTGAAATTCAATTTTTAGACTAAGCATGGTGGCTCATGCCTGTAATCCCGGCACATTGGGAGGCTGAGATGAGGGGATGGAGATCAGCCTCGGGAACTTGGATCTCTACAATAAATGAAAAGTTTAGCTGGGCGTAGTGTGTGCCCCTGCAGTTCCAGTTACCTGGAAGGCTGAGGCCAAAGGATTGCCTGAGCCCACAGGTTGAGATTGTGGTGGCCATGATTGTGTCACTGCACTCCAGCCTGGGTGAGAGACTGAAACTCCAACTCAAAAAAAAAAAAAAAAAGACATTCAATTCTTAAAGTGTAACACAGTCTTACAGGTCATAAGAAGAGACCAGAGCACTGTCTGACTTTATAGAATTCATGCTTCCATCCCTTATCTTGTTCCATTCCACAGCAGATCTGACCAAGGGGTGTCTCGCTTTCTAAGAGAGCTCTGTTCTCACTGTACTCAGAACTACCCTGCAGGTAAGAAACAGGTCCTTTAGCAAACTAGCCACAGGCTGCACAAAATAAAACAATGTTGTGTGAAATCCTAAGAAGCAAGATTTTTCGAAGCATGCTTGGATCACATGAACATCTGATTCAAAGTAGAAAACTGTACTATTGTTCACGCTTCCACAGAAACATGTGACATTTCAGGGAAACACAAAGAAACAAATGAAAAGCCTCAAGAGCAGTTACCAATTTTGTTAAATGTAATACCGGGCATGGGGGAATGGCAGGGATGGGAAAAGAAGTGACCTCAACCAGGGTCAGATGACTTTCTGTAATTTCAATAACACTTGCAACTAAGAGAGGGAATGGGTGAGTATATCACCAACAATTTCCCCCACTCTAACAAAACCAGGTCCCTATATTATGTCTGGGCCAAAAGAAATACTTGCAAAGAAGGTGAGGAGGATTTTATGCAAAGCATTATTCTCACAATTCTTCCCCCAGGGTAGGAAAAAACAATATTTAATCCTTCAAATTTACGTGCACTTTTAGAGTCAAGTCTGAGTCTGCCAAAGAAAAAATTTGCAGTTTCACCTTCTTTGTATAATATCCAAAACCCCCCAAACAAACAAAAACCCCCTTCTAGCTTTGTTCTCTGAGTATTCAAAAAACTAGTGGCCTTCACGTGGCACTATGTGGTTCTGACTGGCAAAACTAAGTACCGTAGTTACATAATGACATACAGAATCCCTTCTCAAGATATTTGATTTCCTATTTAAAATTAAGTCATGAACTAGAATCAAGATTATGCTTTATGACAAGTATATAAGTAAAAATAAGACTAATGCAAAATTTAGTATACTTTAGCAGCTTATTTTGCCTCTTTAACATTTTTTTAAATGTCAGAAATTCTCAGCATGTCTAAAAGCAAAAATTGTATCTTCCAGGTATGCTTGACCATTTCCTGCTCTTTGAGCACCCCAAGCTTTTTCACATTTGAGCCCTTATTTATCCTGCTCCTTCTGTGGTTTTCTTAAATTCTTTTGCAGTTCGGGTTTAGATAACCAAAAAAAAAGCACCTAGATTATATTACCTTAAACTTCTACAAAAATGCCTTCACCCAGCCAAAACACAAGACCATGCATTTGGCTTTCGTAAAACCATCATATAAGAAACATCAGCTGTAAGAATATTTCTACATCTTCTACTAAAAACCAATCAAAGGTATTATCTATTGCTACCCAATGTTCTTTATATGAGGATCTGAGTGATAAATAACCTTGAAAAGTCTGTGTTCAGAAAGAATTGTATTTTTCCTGACAAATTGTCATGCTTCCTTTATTCCAACATATGGAAAATGCAATCAAATATGTATTAAATTTTGCCTTGGCTGCCCTGAAGATTATCTAAATTTGTTTATCACAAACAATAACGAACCCATCTTTCATGCTTGATACATATTTTTCTTTCATTTTCAAGTTGTAATTTTTTACATGTTTTTAATTATGCCACAGTGAAAGTTACCTTAAATATGTTTTAAAAGTAGGTAGAATTAGTACCCTAAGGCTCCTACAGTTACCCCGTGTTCAATTATAAAACAAAAACACATTGGCCTAGAGTTGCATTTATCAAACAAGAATATGCATAGGAATCACCTGATGATCTAATTGAAATGCAGATTCTGACTTAGGAGGTCTAGGATAGAGAGGAAGATGCCACATTTTTGACAAGTTCCCAGAGAAAGCTGGTCTTGATGGTCCTCAGCCCACACTTTGAGTTGGCAGGGCCTGCACAGTGGCATTCTGCCCACGCATGATAGAAAGTCAGTACAGGAGGACTATGAATATGCTCTAACCCTAAAAAATTATGAATCTCCAAATAATGTCACAAGTCAGAGCAAATGGGATAGCCAGAGCTCAGTTTCAATCTTTAAAAATCAAGAAGCCTTAGATTTGACAGCAAAATAAATTTAAGTTGTAATAACAAATATCCAGTTCACAGTTTTCAAAGTTGATTCTGATTCATTTGTCAGATATTCTACCATATACATCTGAATAAAGTTCTGGCTGCTATATTTTTAACATTTTTACGATTTTGAATATTTTGCGGGGAGACAGGACAAGAAAAGAATACTCATTGAAATTTTGGAAAGAGAAAGCTTCCACTTATTCAGACATTTACTAAACACCTACTACACTCCAAGCACTACTTTTAGACTGTGAAACAAAACTGGCCTTTTCTTTTTGTTTATTCTTTTTAAAATTCTTTTTCTTTTTTTATTATCTTTGGAGACAGTTATGATGTAGCTTGGAGAATTCTCATTTAGCTAGTGAATAAGTGAATGGATTTGTATCATTCATCAACTGTGGTATTGACTAAGAAAATATCTGAACATCAGTTAGTTTAACTTTTCTTTCTTTCCAGTTTATTTCCAGTTAAGAGTATTCCTTCTCCTGGTCTGGCATGTTATATAATGATAGTTTCTGAAACACTTCACAGCAAAGGAAAGACCTAGTTTTCCCAATGCTATTCAGTCTTATAGAGTCTCGTATTGCCCATTGTTACACGTACGTACATGTGTTTCCTCTCCTCCAGAGAGTTTCACAGACGAAGTAGGAAAAAAAAACCTCTACTTCAGTTAAAGTTAAAATTAACCAGTTATCTAAATACACATAAAGGACTAGCTGAGCCACTGCATTAATTCCACATAAGTACAAAACGTTGAGTTTTTTCTAGGTCAAAGGCTTTAAGGCCAAGTACACTAGTTTTCTATTCCTAGGGTAACCAATAACTGTAAATTTAGTGGCTTAAACTACACAGATGTACTATTATACAATTCTAGAGGGCAGAAGTTCAAAATAGGCTAAAATCAGACTGTTAGCAGGGCTGCGTGCCTTCTGAGCACTCTAAGAGGAAACACCCATTTCCGTGCCCTCTCTAGCTTCTAGCAACCTCCCACATTCCTCGGCTCATTGCCTCCTCCCCCATCATCAAGTCAGCATTGTTGCGTCTTTCCGTGGCTCTCTTTCATAGTCATATCTTCCTCAAATTGCCTCTTCTCTTCTGCTTTCCTCTTGCACTTTTAAGAACTCTTGTGATTACATTGAGCCCAACCAGATAAACCAGAATAATCTCCCTATTTTAAGTTAGTTGATTAGCAACCTTAATTCCCCTTTGACGTGTAACCTAACATATTCATAAGTTCCAGGCCTTAGGACAAGGACATCTTTAGAGACCCATTATTCTGCCTATCACACCAACCCAGTGTTTCTTTTCCATTTTCTAAATTGAATTTTCCAAAAGCACTTGAGGTCTCCTACAATTTTTCAATGCTATGAAAAGAAGCAGTTGGGGAAAAACAGCTTAAGACTACTGGGAGCACAATCGCATTTCAGCTTTTGACTATGAGCTCTGAATTTATTGGAATGACTCTCATACCCAAGAGAGATATGAATACAGTTGGAATGGCCACTACCACATAACCATCTGCTCCTGGATACGTGTGGCCTGAGACTTCTGACTCACATCCTGGTAAACTGATGCCACAGAACGTGGAATCCAACTGAGGCCATCCGGATAAATGGCCTGAGTCTCTGAAATCCAAGTTTGCTTAGAAAAATGGCCCTTCATTAAAATTTTGAGAAGCTAAACTCTCCTCCAAAATTGCTGCCAAAAAACCCCCCTTAAAATTGCACAAGTAAAAAAGTTTACTTTTTTAAAATAAAAAATGAAAAGTTAAATGGCTAAATTATAGTAGCTTAATCTTTTCATGCCATTACTGAGGATTGACAGGTTGGTTGTTTTAACAGCTGTACAATGCTTAAGGTCTATGGATTCTAAATCTCTAATAATAAAAAGAATAACACTTTGCATGAATGTTTTAGGAATATGTTTTAGACATACTTTCTCACAGGAACTCTTGGTTAAAGACAATTATTATATTTCAATCAGGAGCCGTGGAGTAAAAAAATAGAACAATTGGCTAAAGGCCCAATGCAATATGAATCTAAATATGAAACAAAGTAAATGTTTTAAAATTGAATCTACAGTCTAAGTTCTGGGATAGAAAATGAAATATATTATGGTGATCAGTATTATTTAAAATAGGCATGTCCAATCATCCAGTGCTGAAATATAAACTGTATGACAGAATGTTAAACTGACTCTACTACAGTTTCATGTCACACAAAGGTTATGAGAGATATATTGTTTCTTCTGGGCCTTTTTTTTTTTTTTTAAACACACAGTAAGCAATGCCAATATGAGAAACAGGCATGTCTCTTGGGTTAGCCAATACCCTCAATTTCTACCCCTTTCACCTGCTGACCCCTCCCCCGCTCCCAAAATATAGCATCTCTGCAAGGGGATGCTGAGGGCAGTTTATAGTACCTATGGCTCTGGTACATCTCTGTCAGTGTTTTAGTTTGGTACCTCTTTTTGGCAACACTCAAACGGGTCAGCTCTAAGTGAGATCTGAATTAGGAATGGGATAAGGCAGTGACCCAAAATAAGTTTTGCTCATATAGCACCTTAAAGAATTCTGAAAATCTATGCGCGTATTTTTAAACAACATCTAAACATCTTTAACATAATAAGTTTAAACACTTGAAAAAGGGGCATGTTTTCTGGCATGAATATAGTATGCATGCTTTTTATACACATCAGAACCTCAGGGCTGCAAATTTAGCTCATTCAATCTATGGAAAATATCTGCTGTATACATAATTGACAAAGCCAATCCTCATTGACAAGCCAATCAACCCAATAAAATTTTCTGTCAAAACAACTCCAACTTCATTTTTCAATCAAATATGAAGATAGTGCTGGTGACAGACATCTATCTCCTGAATACTAAAAGGAACAGACAGAAAAACAGAGCACAGAGCCTTGTCACGTGCTCCTCACTTGGAGAGGAAGAAAGGCGAACAGGCAGGCATTATACATGTTCAGGGGCAGATTAGTTTCAAGAAAGAGTTGGAAGTTGAGGACCTGAAATTTGAAACCCTTGCAACACTCTATGCCCTGGAAAGTCTTGTGGCCTAAGGGTGTGTATACAGTTTGAAAACTGCTGGGAAAAAGAATTTAAATTTTTCTCTGAAATATCTTATACAGTATAATGCAAATATAAGGTGTTATTTTTAACCAAAAGCCTCTGGCTGTATTTTTTTTTTTTTTTTTTGAGGTAGCCTAAAGCTCTGGAAATATCTTAAAATAGGTATCCAGTTCTCTTCATCAAAATGGAGGGTCAACAAAATAGATTATAATCTTGCTGGTGTAATCAACCTTGTGAATAATCTTGGACCAACAGTTCTGGCGTCCCAGGAAGTGGTTCTACATTTTCTCTGAGTTCTTTATAACTTCGATGCTTTTGTACTAACTCTCTTCCTGATAATCTATTAGTGTGTGGGTGTGACCCGTGTTAGTCACTTTTACCCTGAGATTCATAGATCTATCTCATGTCATTATTGGGTTTTATGCCCATGTTCTGACTTTCTGTGGGTACCCTTTTAGTGCCAGAAGTAGAAAAACTTTAAAATAATAATAAGCTGCACTTGTCAAGACTATCATATTGTGCAAGAGAGGAGCTGCTTATGCAAACTATTGCAAACTTTTACATGGGAAGCCAGAGAGGAGTGCACAGTCACACTGGAATTGCATTTTGAAATTCTCTCTCTCCTAATGTTTCTGGGGAAATGGCTAGAAGTAAATTACTGAAAATGGGAGGAAAAAAATAAATGCAAAGAAGACAACTTTATTAGGTGTTTTCTCTTCCTCGTGAGGAGGATTTGGGTCCTTCCAGGTGAAGCTCCAAATTACTACACAATACCCAGTTTCCTTCCGTTGTAGCAAGTTTATCCCACGGTGGGTGCTCTAGAAAGCACCTTGAGGGCGAATGGGTCTCAGGCCATTCGGGATCAAGGTCGTCCGATGCTTTTGTTAGTTGAAGAATCTTCCCGCGTCATCTCTTAGAAGCAGTTCTGCGTCCCCCTCCAAATAGCCCACCTCCTGGCTGCGCCACACCTCCATTTGTCCCCCAGTTACCAGGTGACGGTGGGTGGTTCAGAAGGTGCCGCAGCAGGGGCAGCCAGGCCTTTACGCGCAATCACTGGGGAAGAGGCGAGCACAAGGGTGGGTGCTGGAGGCGCGCACGCGCGCAGGTGCTCGCGCACCCACAAACACACACAGGCGCGGGGTGCGGGGCGGACAGGGAGAGGGGAGGGGACGGCCTTACCAGATCAATGAACGTCAGGAATTTCCAGCTCCCTCCGTAGGTCTTATGCGAGGGCATTTCGATGGCCTTGTAGTTGCAAAGGATAGAGCAGTAGGACAGCAGGATCGCCACCCGCAGCACCTGGCAGGGGACAAGCGCCATGTTCGCGACAGGCCTGGGAGAGCTGGACCGCGCGGAGGGCGGGCGGGAGGCGCCAGGCGCGCGGGGGCGGGGGCGGGCGCCGTGGGCACCCCGGCGCGGCTGGGCGGGGCGGACGGGGCGGGGGCTGCGGCGGGGCGCGCGCCCCGCGGGACAACACGGCCGCGAGCGCGCGGGCGACCTGTGCGGGCGGGGCGCGGTTTGCGGGCGCTCCTCGCGGCCGGCCGCGGCCGCGGCCTGGCAGGCGGCGTGGCGTCATCTCTTTCGTCACCTTCGTCATTCTGCTCCTACGATCGCGGGGTCCCGGGAGACCCTGCCAGGGGACGCCCCCTAGGCGTCCGGGAGTGGGCGGGCGACCTTCGAGTGCCACCTGGGCTGAGGAAGTGCGCGCCGAGCTCCGGGAGGGAGCGTCGGGGGCGAGAGGGGTCGGGGAACCCGGAGTAAAGGAGGGGACCACTCATGTCCACTCATGTCCACTCATGTTCCAGCCGAGGAATCGCGGCAGAACTCCCTGGGGTCGTTGCTGTTGGCCAATAAGGGTGCTCCACGCAGAGGGCCCGGCTGGGAGTGTGAACGTGGGGTGTAAACCCGCGCACAGGTAGCCCCGAGTGACTTGCATTGTTTTGGACCCAACTGGGTTTTCAGTGTTGGCAGACTGTTAATCATATGAAACTATCTCCCTTATAAATTCCACTTTCACTGGGTAGGCTACCCTGCACTATTCCACAAAAGGAGGAGGAGGAGGAGGATGACTATTTTGAGTCTCCCAGGCTAGAGCGCACTGCAACCTCGACTTCCTGGACTCAGGCGATCCTTCTACCTCGGCCTCCTGAATAGTTGGTACTACGGGCATGCACCACCACCCCCTCTATTTCTTTTTTATTTTCTGTAGAGTTGAGGTCTCGTTATGTGACCTAAGCTGGTCTTGGATCAAGCAGTCCTCTCGCTTCGGCCTCCCAGAATGCTGGGATTACAGGGGTGATCCACCGCGCCCAGCCCACCCCAGGTTTATTAATATATAGCATAAGACAGGATGAATTTTGGACAAGTGGTTTATGAACAAAAAGCTATAGAGAAAGGAGTGTCAGATAACTTTCTGCTACAAGATTGCATTCGGCTAAAAAGCAAATCATAATTTGTTTGGATGTAAAACCCATGTGTGTGTAATTTAATAGTAATCTTTTGGAGGTTAAACTTGTTTTGCCCTTTTACTTATTTATTTTTTTCTCTACACTATAATACCAGGACTTAATGCAAGGAAAACAAATATAAACTGGATTCCCTCTGCCTTCCAGTAAATGCTGTCACAGTGAAGTTGCGTCAGTCTGTGGGCAGCTTTTTTTTTTTTAATTATGATCACATTTCAGCCAACCAGATACAGGGTCAGATTATGAAGAGACATCGTAGGTATTTCCTGTGGATCCATTTAAAACAGGTGTCCTCTCCAAATAGTCTCTGAGTCAGAGGATGTGGAGTGGGAGCTGGCAGGGAAAGCCGTGTCAGAGGCAAGAGAGAGTAGCAAATCCTGAATGTTTTCCTGAATTTTTCCAATCAAGCCCTAAGCCAAAATAAAGAGACCCATCGACTTTTAAAATTGGAAGTATAAGTATGGTAGTAAAAATTGATGTCCCAAGAAGAGTGTACTGGCATTACAACTATTTACTATTGATGATTTGTAGTCATATCTTCATGTACAAGTGTCTATTTTTTAAAAATTCTGTGTCCTTGCTGCATGGTTAAAAGATTGCAAAAGAAAAAACTTGGATCTACTGAAGATCTATTTATCTTACTAAGACCTTAATAAAGTTTTATGAGTTTAAGTAATATTTTCTTTTTATTTATTTATTGTAGAGATGAGGTCTCACCAAGTTGCCCAGGCTGGCCTCGAGGCCCCTGAGCTCAGGCAATCCTCTTGCCTTGGCCTCCCAAAGTGCTGGGATTGCAGGCTTGAGCCACCATACCCGGCCTAAAGTAATATTTTCAAAGTTTAGTATACCCTTCCTTCTTTATACCTTGGCATATCATTAATAAGACTTGCTGTCTCCATCATTACAAAATAAAATAATGTTTACTTCAAGCCATTTAATTTTTCTGTGGTCAGTTTCTTTTAAAATAAATACCTGTAAAACTTAAATAAGTGTTTTAAACCTATTCTAATGGGTTTGCTTTTGTTATTTTGTGACTCGCTAACCATAATGAGACAGTTTTGTGTTTTAAAACGTGATACATTTGCATAAACCTTGACTTGAATACTATTTTATGAGAATGTCAAGCCACAGTTTTTGGGACTTCTTGATAACTATTTATTAACATGTCCAGATTTGCTTTCTTTGCTTTTCAGACCATAACTAGCAATCTCAGTCATGTCTTACAGATATTCTTTGTGGAAAAAATATGAAATCTACACACAGATTGTATTTTTTACAGTATAAATAACTCAGTGGGGCATTGCTCTTAAAACTTCACTCCTCTTTTATGAACTATAATACATTCATTTTTATGTATTTATATGATGATTCCATATTTGATTTAGAGAACACTGTTTTTCATTGTATAGAAGAAATACATATTATCTTTTTAGCTTTTTCAATCTATTGTATAATTAGTGGAAATGGAGGAGAGGAGCCTTATCCAGTTGAATCCCATGGATATCAGTAAACATATCAAGGGAAGATTTCGAGGCCCTGTTTTAGCTTCTAGTTGTATTAATATCCTTTGATTGTTGTAATATTTCTTACTTTCACACTACAAGCTGAAAACACCCTTAAGTACTTCTTAAAACTGATATAGACTCTTCATTCGTTTTTTTTTTTTTTTCTCTTTGTTGGAGATGGAGTATGTCTGATATATTGGTGATGAATGGTACCTACTTATTTTGGAAATGACTGGCACTCCTGTGTCTTCCTTATTATGTATTCTAAGAAACCAATTTTATATAACTGTTGGTCCTTGCTTAAAAATTCAGGAGGAAGAATTGTGTTTATGCATATCCTTATAATATTCAATATTTACATATTTCCTCTGGTTCTCCATTTACATTAGATAAGCATGTTCTCACAATATTTGGACAAATTATACTTCTCCCTTCCCATTTATCTGTACCTCAAGGGTGAATGTTAGGATATGTTCCTTTGAGAGGCTTGGGTGTGGAAAAAAATCCTCTCAATATTGCAGAAAAGACACCTTAGAGTTATTTTTTTCATTATAAAAGTAGCATATTTATGATATTAAAATAGGAAAATGTTAAAGAATGAAACATTATCTCCACTCTCACCATCCAGAGAAAACACTGAACCTTTTAGTATATTTCTGCCAGTCTTTTATAATACATACTTAGCTGGTTGAAACATACAACATAATGATTTGAATCACATAGATATGTTTTTGCCTCAGATTGAACAAAAATATTCTCTTATCATTTAAACTCTTCATAAAAATCATGTTTAATGATTTCATAGAACAATATCTTGCGGATATATCATATTTTGCTTAAACTTTTTCCCATTTTTGGATATTTAAGTTGTTTCCAGTTTTTTTTACCACTACAAATACACTGTAACGTCCATATTTTAAATCGAGAAAGCTACTTTTTAATGATTATTTAAAACTCAGAACCAATTAAGGAACCACACTTTTATCACCTAATGTGTATACTTGTTCACACGAGATTATATGAACTGAGGTGCTAAGGAGAGTTTTTTTGCCCTGGAGGGCAGTTGGGAAGTATTAAATGTACGAGAAAGAAGCAATTTCTCACAGGCCAAGTGAACAGCAGCTCCTGTGGTTGTGTTAATGTTGTAGACTGCGACCGTTTTTGTTGATTTGAAAATGGACCGTATTTACTACAGAGAACTCTGTTAAGTTATAAGAGTTCATTGAAAAGCATTAGAAAAAACAGAGTCTAGATCGGCCGAGTCACTGCATAGATCTCATACACATCTAAAACAGCTCCCTCGCTCCCTCGTGCTGACAGTGCTTTAGCCAATGCTCCTCATCCTGCTTGGAATGCTCTCTCTTCATGGGCATATATCCAAACCCAGCAGTCAGCAAGATTCGATTAAGCCTACTTCATCTGGCAATCTCTTTTAGGACGTATGAGGGGGCCTTCCTGCTCTGAACCCTACCCCGAATGGTTTACTTGGTGATGCAAATTCCACACGCACTCATTGTATTCCTTATTTCCTTCTCAAAAACTGCCTCCACTGCAGTGTTCCTAATCTCTGGAAACAGCACCACCCTGCCATGTTAGAAATGTTAGGACAGAGCCAGATTGCCTGGGGGTGCCAGTCTCTTAAATGTGCTAAAATATCTCTGAAAGTGTAGGAGATTGAAGATAATATACTGGACTTCTTCTCAGGGAGAATACTGTGTGATGCTAGAAGAAATGTTTTCATAAGCTACTTGGGTAGATGGTGGTGACTGGTGAGAGAGATCCCCTAAAGCATTCTAGGGTGATGGTAAATGGCTGTGAAATATCTTCTTCCCAATGGGTGTCAGAGTAATTACTGAATATTTGTTTTGCTGGGTGGAATATTTAGGAGTTTGGGATCAGAGCTAAATTGAGGTACTAGAAAAGAGACAGACTACCACTACCAGTCACTACCATGGGACTTTTTTTTTTTTTTTTTTGGTAAAGAAATGGGCTGGGGTGAAGTAGCACGATCATAGTTCATGGCAGCATCGAACTCCTGAGTTAGATGGCTCAAAGGCTTCTCCTGCCTCAGCCTCCTGAGTAGCTGGGATTACAGGTGTAAACCACAGTGTTTGGCCAGAGAATCTTTCTCCTCCACACCCTTCAGCCTCTATTCTAAATAAGTGTTGAGTATTTAACAGATATTTCAGAAATATTAAAAGTCAAATTCTCCAGAGATAAGACATATATAATTAAATAAATCTAGGTATAAGATAATAGGGTATGGGCAACCACTTCGGGTCTCTTCCCACTGTGGAAGCTTTTCTATCCTATTTATTTATTTATTTATTTATTTGAGTTGGAGTCTCACTCTGTCGCCCAGACTGGAGTACCGTGGCCGCTCCTGGCCACCGCAGCCTCGACCTGTTGGGCTCAGGGTATCCTTCCGCCTCAGCCTTCCAAGTAGCTGGAACTACAGGCGCACGCTACCACGCCCGGCAAATTTTTTGATTTATTGTAGAGATGAGGTCTCGCCAAGTTGCCCGGTGGGGGGGGGGGCGGGGGGGGGGTCTCGAATCTGCGGGCTCAGGCAATCCACTCACCTCAGCCTCCCAAGGCACGGGATTACAGACTGAGCCACCGATCCCGGGTCTGTCCTCTTAATAAATCCTGCTTTCTCACTTTTCAGAAAAAAGAAAAAAAAGGCAATAGGGTATGATTGGATCTATGAAGAAATAGCAAATGTCATATACTCTTTAGTAAAGACATTTCCATTCAAATGTTTAAAAATTGCCAGCCAACACACACACACACATACATACATACACATACACACACACACACACACTTTTGTGCTAGAATCAGCTCATAGGCTACAGGTTGGGATTTCTGGATTATTCGTTTGAAAGGGCACCCTGTTACCGTTTTACCCAGGGTGTCTGCAGAACCCAGGCAGAATCTCTTCAAAACTGTACTCAAGCCCTTCTCCTCATCTGTAAGAGTTAAGATGACTTTGGCTGGAATAGACAATTATGTTTCTTGAAGCAGGATGGGGGAAAATATGCAAATGAGTCAAAAGGGCGCACAAACAATGCCCCATAAGGAAAGTCTGTAGGCTGGACACACTAGCCCACGCCTATAATCCCAGCTTTGGAAGACTGAGGTGGGTGAATCACTTGAGGCCATGTGCCACTTTAGACTAGCCTGAGCAATATAATGAGACTCCACCTCTTAAAAAGAGAAAAGGAAAAAAACATGAAAACTTACAGAAGAAGCTGCGATACAACACTTGCACCTTCACCTCATTGGCTGTCCTCATGCATGTGGCCGCAGTTGGAAAAAGCAGCCTCCATTTTGGGTGGCCACGTTTTCAGCCCAAAATAGGATTCCATTAACATGCAAGGGAGATGTTATGGATAGAATTATGTCCTCCAAAATGATATGTTGAAATTCTAACCACCCCCCGCCCCCAGTATCTCAGAGAGTGATATTACTTAGAAATAGGGACATTGCAGATGGAATTAGTTAAGATGACATCATAGTGGAGTAGGGTGGGCCCCTCATCCAATATCATGGGTGTCCTTATAAGATGACAGAGAGAATGACATCAGAAGACAGAAGCAGCAATTGGAGTGGTGAGGAGCCCAGGAATGCCAAGGATTGACAGCTGTCTCTAGGAGCTAGGAGAGAGGCACAGAACAGATTCTCCATCACAGCCCTCAGAAGGAGCCACCCCTCTGACACCTTGATTTCAGACAGCCTCCAAAACCGTGAGACAATAAATTCCTGTTGTTTCAACCACTCAGTTCATGGTACTTTGTTATGGTGGCCTGAATAGACTAACTCAAGGGTGAAAGCAGATATGGGGAGACCACTAACAGTTTCTACCACCACTTCTCATCAATAGTAAAATTCCAGTAATTTGTTCACTGCAATTTTTCTCGAATTTGAAACTTTGTGTCCATTTCTACTGCTGTAGCTTTATTGAATTAGCTCTATAACTGGCCTTCTCATCTCTACACTGCATCTCCCCCTCACCCTTATCATTACTGCTAGGATTATCTTCCTGAAAATATAGATCAGATCACTCCTCAAAAATAGTCAGCAACTCCCCATGGCCTACAGGAAATCTCACTCCCTGAGTATGGCATTCTACGTCTTCCGTGGTTTTGCTGACCTTAACCTACTTTTTCATCTTCTATAACTGCATCTTTTTAAGTAATTTTGTATTCCATTATTATAGGAATACTTATTTCACCCCAAAATTCAACTTTTAATTTTACTCTTCCATGCCTTTTAGGCACTAGTGATTCATATCACCTTCTCCATCTGTTAAAATTCTATTCAACTCCCAGGGCCAGGTCTGGCTGAAATTCTATAATAATAACTATATTTGCATAGTACTTTGCCATCTAGGAAATACTTTCACATTATACTAAATGCAAACATGGCATCTTCTCCTGCGATCCATGGCATCATGTCTCTTGGGCATTCCATCCCTCTCATAGCAGGGATTGCTGTGGGATGCCCTTCACATCCAAGTAGTCAGTCTGTAGGTGAGGAAGTTAAAAGCAAGCATTCTCTCTCATATAAGATGGACAGTATATTCCCCAATTGTTTGAGGCGTGTGAAACAGCTAATTAAACTATCCCCTTTGGACCCAGACTTTTTGTCCATATAAGGCAAGACACTGGGTAATTGGTAGCTTCTGCAAAAAGCAGTATCAGAAATGTGGAATGCAGGGACGATGGGAAGGGCTGCCACTTCTTACCATATTAAGTAACTTTTTCCCAGAATTAAGAGCAGCTAAAATGTCTGTAGTCCCATTTATCGGCCCCTTGTGTTAGTCATCCACAAAGTCCGTTGAAAGTCAGTTTTGGAAACTAGCATAATAAACATCCAGCACAAAAGAGGAGTGCAACAAAATTAAACTAAGCACCATCATCTTGTTTTCAGGAGACATGTGATTTGCCATGAGAGATGTCAGCATCAAGTTGTCCTGCCAAGTGCCAGAAGACAGTTTAAATTATCTGTGGAGCTGGCCAACTGAGAACCCAGAGAACTCTCGCTTCTCTCACCCGTGGAAAGACCTGGTATCCTAGCAGACCTGTCAGAGCCAAGGCTTGTTCTGAAATCTTGCCCCCCCAGGAACTGAACATCAAGTTTCCATTCCTCTAAAAAATTCATCTGCCGAAAAAAGCAGGTAAATTGCTCACCTCTAACATCTAGGCTCTGAATGTAGGAGACGATGATCAAACCGACAAGCCACGGTTCTGAGCACAGTCAGAATCTGCTGGGAGAACTTCTGAGAAATAGTTTACTAGTGTGTAGGCCTTCTCTGCCCCCATTTTTAAAAATTTCATTGTATCTATGATGGCTGGAGCTGCAGTTGCCATCTTATAAGCATGAGGGAAATAACAGAGAAGTTCAGAGATCTTTGCCCTGACATCAATAACCTGTTGAACCAATGTGAACAGTGGCATCCTTTCCAGACTCCTTTTGATATAAGAAAAACAACTCCCTGTGTGTTTAAGTCAGTGTAATAGGGTGTTCTGTTATGTGCAACTAAATGATGATTCAAGGAAATATTTTGGGTCATTTCACTGTATCGTTTTTGAAAGTACTGAATCACAAGCTAGTGGGCTAGTCCTAAGGAGACCAGGATTTAATTTTATGTATCTTTTAAACATAACAAATACATAATACTGTGGGTTAGGCGCTGAGCTAAGTTATTTATAAATATTAACTTATTTTATCCTCACTGAGGATGGATGCTACTATTATTATTATCAGGGTCTCTCGCTCTGTCACCAAGGCTGTGGACTCCAGTGATCCTCCCATCTCAGCCTCTTGAGCTGAGTAGCTAGGACTACAGGTATGTACCACCACACCTGGCTTTTTTTTTTTTTTTTCAAACTGTGGTCTTGAATTTCTGGTCTTGCAATGCTCCTGCCTTGGCCTCTCAAAGTCCTGGGATTACAGGCATAATTCACTGTGCCTGGATGGATGGTTACTATTATCTCCAGTTTGCAAAAGAGGAAATGGAGAAACAAAGTAAATTAGGTAAACTTCTCAAGGTCACACAACCGGTAAACAGCAAGGCTGGAATATGAAACCCACTCCCATATTTTGGGTTCTTAAAAAAATGTATTTCAATAGTTTTAGGGATACAAGTGCTTTTGGTTACAGAAATATACTGTATAGTGGTGAAGAAGACTGGGCTTTTAGTGTTCCTGTCACCTGTTTGGGGTTCTTAATCATTACACTGGGCTGCTTGATACTGTTAGTCAGTGCATATTACATTCTAGGTTCTCATTTTCATTTATATCTGGCAGAAACAATGTCTGCATTTCAGCATCTGTGTAGACATAATTGTGTGAGTCATAAGGATGACAAAATTACAGATAAGAATTCCAAAGTTACAAATCATTTTATAATAATTTTCATAGACTTTTTTTGTGTTGACACATTTTTGTTACTATTTGTCCATGACATTTAATTTCATGACATCTGAGGCATCTGAAGTTATCTTTTGCAAACTTGAACTCTAGCTTCTTGAAGTGAATGTTTCATCAAAGCCTATTTATGTTCCATTTCCCCATTATTCTTTTTACATAAATTACATTTGATCACCAGATTCATCCAATAATTATATTCTGTTTCATTTACTTGCTAGAATTTTATAATGATGTTCCTGTAAGTTTTTCTTAAATTGATGGATTATTTTTTCAAAATATTCATCCCTCAAACCTTTATATATGTCAAAGGCTAGACCTCTTTATATTGATAGATGCAGAATAATAGAAACTTGTATTTGGAGGAAAACTTAGAGATCACCTTGTTCAGGCCCTTCATTTTACACATGGTGCAACTGAGACTCAGAAGAGCTAAATGACTTGCCTGAAGTCACACTGTTAGTTGGTAACAGAACTGAGTCTCAAACTTTTCTCAGGGTAACTTCTTTTCTTTTTGTTTAAAATAGTAGACTATATTTTAGAGCAGTTTCAGATTTACAGAAAAATTGAGCAAAAAGTATTGACTTCCCACGTACCCATATACTCTGTCCCTACCAACCCTCACCCCCACCCCAATTTCCCCTAATACCAATATCTTACATTAATGTGGTACATTGGTTACAATTGATGAGCCAATATTGAACTGTTATTACTAATAAAGTCCATAGTTTGCATTAGGGTTCACTACTTGTGTTGCATAGTTCTGTTTTTGGACAAAAGTATAATGTCATGTACTTGCCATTAGAGAATAGTTTTACTACTCTAAAAATCTTCTGTGCTGGCCAATTCATCCCTCTCTCCCTTTCCCTGAGCACCTGACAACCACTGATCTTTTTACAACCTCACAGTGTTGTCTATTCCAGAATGTTGTATACTTGGAATCATATAGTATGTGGCCTTTTTAGACAAACCTCTTTCAATTAGCAATAAACATTTAAGGCTCAAGCATGTCTTTTTGTTATTTATAACTCATTTCTTCTCCTTGTTAAATAATATCCCATCATACTGAGGTATCATAGTTTGTTTACACATTCACTTAAGGACATCTTGGTTGCTTTCAAGTTTTGGCAATTACTAATAAATATCTATGTGCAGGTTTTTGTGTAGACATAAGTTTTCAACTCATTTGGCTAAATACTAGGGAGTACAGTTGCCAGATCTTATGGTAAGACTATATTTAGTTTTGTAAGAAACTGCAACACTATCTTCCAAAGTGGCTGAACTATGCCCATGAGAAAAGATGAGCATTTCTGTTGCTCCACCTCCTCTTCAGCATTTAATATTGTCGTTGTTGGATTTTAGCCACTGTAATAGGTATATATTAATATCTCATTATTGTTTAAATTTGAAATTTCCTCATTACTTATGATGTAGAATACATTATATACTTATTTGCTATCCATATGCCTTTTTTGGTGAGGTGTCTGTTCAGATGTTTTGCCCAATTTTAAATTGGGTTGTTTATTTTCTTACTGTTGCTTTAAGAGCTCTTTGTATATTTTCTGTATGAGTCGTTTATCAGATATGTTTTGCAAACATTTTCTCACAGTTTGTGGCTTGATTTTTATCTTAACAGTGTTTTTTGCAGAGCAAAAGTGTTAAATTTTAATGAAGTTCCATTTATCAGTTTTTTAAAATAGATCATACTTTTTGTGCTGTATCTAAAACTCATTGTTAAACCGCAGATCATTGTTAAACTTTCTCACCTTGGTGTTATCTTCTAGAACTTTTATAATTTTTCATTTTGCATTTAGGTCTATGATCCATTTGGAGTTTATTTTTGTGAAAGTGTAAGGTCTGTGTTCTGATTAATATTTTTTTACTGTGTGAATGTCCAGTTGTTCCAGCATCATTTGTCCAAAGACTAATTTTGCTCCAATATTATTACCTTTGCTCCTTTTTAATATTTCTGTGAGTCCATTTCTATTCTGTACTATTGATCTGTTTATCTAATCTTTCTCTAATACTACTCTGTCTTAATAACTGTAACTTTGCAGTATGTTTTGAAGTCAGGTAATATCGTTCCTCCAGCTTTGTTTTGTTTGTATTACTATTTGGTGGTTTCTTTCTCCCATGCCATCTCTGGTGTGTCTCCCTTTCTTTCATCTCGTCTTTCTGTAATAAACTTTGTATTGAAAGCTTGAGGAGAAAAAAACAAAAAACTTTGTTTTGTTTGCATTATTATTCGAGTTACTTTGCCTTTCTATATAAACTTTTGAAATAGCTTTATAAAATAACTTGCTGGTATTTGACTGGGATTGCACTGAATCTGTATATTACATAGAGAAGAACTAACATCTTAACAATATTGAGTCCTTTTATCTATAAGCATGAATAGCTCTCCATTTATTTAGATATTCTTTAATTGCTTTCATCAGGAATTTTGCAGAATTTCCTGATCTGTGTAGCTTTTTTTTTTTTTAGTAGAGAGTCTGAGTTTATTTTTCAGAGGTTCATCATAGTAATAACATCAACTCTTCCAAATTGTTCAACAGATTTAAATTCAATTTCAACCAAAATTTGAGCAGGATTATCTTATAGTTATAGACAAACTGATTCTAAAATTTGTATGAATAAGTAGAAAAAGTAAAATAGTAAAATAATTTTAAAGTACATAAATTTTTATCTTAATGTAATGCTGTAGGAATCAAAAGAACATGCTGTTGGTGAAAGGAGATACACAATCTGGTGGGGGTTTTTTGGTTTTTTTTTTGATCTGTGTAACTTTTAATTTCTTTCTTCTCTTATTGAATTATTTTTCCTCATATAGTCCTTGTACATATTTTGTTAGACTTATCTAAGTATTTTTTTTTTGGTGCTAATGTAAGTAGTGTTTTGTTTTTACTTTCAAATTCCAACTGTTTATTGTTGTTTTATAGAAAAATAACAGACTTTTAAATATTAATTCTATAGCCTACAAACTTGTTTTAATTGTTTGTTAGTTCCAGGAGTTTTTTGGTTGAGTCTTTGTGATTTTCTACATAAACAATTATCTGTGAACAAAAATAGCTTTATGGGGGGGGGATCTCAAAAAACTTGGAATTTATTTATTTAAAAAATTATGTATTTATTCTTACATGCTTAAACTTCGGTCACCTTCAAAGTACTCTCCATTTGATGCCATACAATTATTAAGATGCTTTTTCCACTGCTCAAAACAGTTTTTGAACTCATGAAATTTAATGTCTTTTAATGCTTCTGTCATTTTTTGTTTCACCTCCTCCACATTGGCACTACATTTCCCTCTGAGAATTTTTTCATCCAGGGAACCAAAAAAAAAACCAACCAAACAAACAGAAATATGTATATCTCACTTAGGGTGAGATCAAGTGAATGGAGAGGGTGGAACATAGAGGTCATGCCATTTGGGGTTCAGTGCAGTGTGGGCGGGTGTGTTCATAAATCACCCATTATTAAATGGGCAAATGCTTGAAAGAATCTTAGAAAATAGTCACTGAAGCCGAAAGCAGACTCTCACAACAATGCTAGCTTGTACTCTGATGTCGATTGGTTCCTAGATCCCTTACCTAGAGGTGCAAGCCTGTACGACAAAGGCCCACCCTCCGAAAAATAACTGTAATTTTTTTGGATCCCCTCTAGCATTTCTTCTTTCCTGATCTATGTAACTCTTAGTTTCTTTCTTGTCTTACTGAATTAGTTAGGACTTTTGGTGCAAAGTTGAATAGGACTGGTAAAAGGGGACATCATTGTCTTGTTTATGATCTTTAGAGAAAGAGTATCAAATTTCTCATGATTAAGTATGATGTTAGCTCTATTTTTTTAAAGCTCTTCTCTATCAACTTGAGTAAATTCCCTTCTATTCCCAATTTTCTAAGTCTTCATTATGAATGGATGTTGGAGTTTGTCAAATGTTTTTTCTGCATCTAGGAATTCCCCCCCAAAAAACCAAAATTATTTTTTGGAGTACAGGTTTCCCCACTAGGTAAGTGTTCTAAGAACTCATTGGCATCCAGTGTACCAGCTAGCATTGTTGTAAGAGGCTGTGTTCTACTTCAGTGAATTTCTGAGGGAGATTTCTTTCAAGTGTTTGCCCATTTAATGACGGATAATTTACCAGTACTCCAACCCACATCATGCTGAGTGTTCAGAAATTTTTGACTAAAAACGGCATGACTCCCATGCCCCACCTTCCCTATCACCAAAACTCAACCCAGGTGACTTTTTCTCTGTTTCTTCAGATGAAAAAAGTCCTCAGAGGGAAATGTTTTGCTGATGTTTAAGAGGTGAAACAAAACAAAACAAAAAACAACTACCAAAAAAAAAAAAAGAGCAAAAGCACTTAAAAGTCATTAAAATCAGCAAGTTCAAAAATTGTTTTGAACAATGGAAAAAGCATCTCTATAGGTGTATGGCTTCAAACAGAGAGTACTTTGAAGGTAACTGAAGTTTAAGCATGTAAGAATAAACACAAATTTTTTGTAAATAAATTCCAGGTTTTTTGGGGTCCCCCCTTGCCATTTAGATGATCATATGATTTCTCTTCTTTCACTTGTTGATGTGGTATATTACATTAGTTATCTTTTTAATGTTGAACAAGACTTCAACACTTGGTTCTGGTGTATGATTCTTTGCAAAATTTGTTGGACTTAATTTGCTAAAAATTTGTCGAGGAATTTTGCATGTATTCATGAGAGAGATAGCTCTGTAGTTTTTCTTTCTTGTATTGTCTTTGGTTTTGATATTAAGATAATGCTGCTTTCACAGAATGAGTTAAGAAGTATTCTCTCTGCTTCTATTTTCTGGAAGAGATTGTAGAAAGTTGAATTGGTGTCATTGCCTCCTTAAATGTTTCATAAAATTTACTAGTGATTTCCTCCTGCACCTCAGCCTGGTGCTTTCAGTTTTAGAAGATTATTAATTATTGACTAAATTTATTTAATAAATATAGGCCTCTTCCGATTACCTAGTTCTCCTTGTGTAAATTTTGATAGACCATGTCTTTCAAAGAGTTGATTGATTTCATCTAAGTTATCAAATTTGTAGCCATAGATGTTGTTCATAATGTTCCTTTATTATCCTTTTAATGTCTATGGCCTCAGTAATGAGTTAAGTAATGATGACTCCACTTTCGTTACTGATCGTAGTAATTTGTGTCTTCTCTCTTTTTTTCTTGTTTAGCCAAGCTAAAAGCTTACCGATTTTACTGATATTTTAAAATAATCAGCTTTTGGTTTTGTTGATTTTCTTTATTGTGTTCTTGTTTTCAGTTTCATTTATTATGCTTTAATTTTTACTATTTCTTTCCTTCTACTTACATAGTATTTAATTTGCTCTTGTTTTTCTAGTTTCCTAAGGTGGAAGCTTAGTTACTAATTTTAAACATCTCTTCTTCCCTAATGTCTGTTTTATTTCTATACATTTCCCTCTAAGCACTGTTTCCCCTGCATCCCACAAATTTTGATGGTGTATTTGCATTTTTATTTAATAAGAAATATTTTAAAATTTCTTTTGAGACTTCTTTGACTCGTATGTTGTTTAGAATTGTATTGTTTAATATTTGGGGATTTTTCAGCTAATTTCCTATTATTATTAGTTTAATTTCATTATGGTCTGAGAACATACTTCCTATTATTTCTACTCTTTTAAATGTGTTAAGGGGTGTTTTATGGCCCAGAATATGGTCCACCTTGGCCAGTGTTCCATGTAAGCTTAAGAAGAACATATCTTATTAGTGTTGGCCTGGAGTATTCTATTAATATCAATAAGATCTAGTTGATTGATGGTACTGTTTGGTTCAATTATGTCATTACTGATCTCCTGCCTACTGGATCTGTCAATTGATGATAGAGGGTTGCTGATGTTCCCAACTAAAATAGCGAATTTATTTTTTTTCTCCTGGCAATTCTGCCACTTTTTGCCTGGTGTATTTTAATGCTCTGTTGTTAAATGCATATACATTAAGAGTTGTTATATATTCTTGGAGAATTGACTCCTTTATCATTATGTGGTACCCTTCCTTATTGCTGATAATTTTCCTTGTTCTGAAGTCCACTTTGTCTGGGATTAATATGGCTACGTCAGCTTCCTTTTGATTAGTGTTAGCCTGGTATCTCCTTCTCCATTCCTTAGTATTAATTTATCTGTATCTTTCTATTTAAAGTGAGTTTCTAGTGGACAATATATGATTGGGTCTTGTTTTTTAATCCATTCTTACAATCTCTGTTTTTTAATTAGTATATTTAGACTATTCATGTTTAGAGTTATTATTTGTATAGTTGGATTAATATCTATCATATTTGTGAATGGTATCTATTCACTTCCCTGTTCTTTGGTTCTTTTTTTTTTGTGTTATCACTTTCTGATTTAACTGAGCATGTAATATTATTCCATTCATTTCACTTATCCATAAGCGATTACATTGTTGCTATTATTATTTTGAATAAATTGTTGCCTCTTAAATAAATTAAGGATAAGGCAAAAATGTATTTTATGTTTATTTATTCCTTCTATAACACTCTTAACTCCCTCTGTTTCTTTATTCTTAGTTTCTGACCTGTATAATTTTTTCTTGTTGAAGGACTTCTTTTTAGCAATTCTTGAAAAGCAAGTCTACTGGCAACAAATTCCCTTGATTTTTGTTTGTCTAAGAAAGTCTTTATTTCTTCTAACTTATGAAGGACAAAATTCTGCTGTATATAGAATCCTAGACAGGTGGGGATTTTTTATTTCAACACCTTAAGCAGTTTACTTCATGTTCTTCTTGCTTGCACAGTTTGTGACTTCAGGGTAAGTTTGATTATATTCAGTCCCAATGTTCATGAATAACTTTCAAAATAATGATTTAGTTGTTTTTTTTTACTTCCTTTCCATTCAAATTTTTAGTGTAGTAATTTATAACCTCCTTGAGGTCAGAAAATACTATTTTTTTTCCTAGTCATTTTTCCTTCTCCCTTCATCTTTCAGGAACAAGAAAAGAAAAGAAATGAAATGAAAAGGCGCTCAACTCCAGATTCAAGTTCATCATATTTGCTTCTTTCAGGCTGTCATTGACATCTACCCCCTCTTGATCCTCATCACTCTGTCACTACTATCACCTTTAACAGGCTGCCTCCTCTGCAGTTTCACCTTCTTATGCTGTTTATCAAACCACATTATGCCTACCTTTTATGGGCCTTTATCTCCTAATAAATATACATTACGGGTTCTTCAAGAGACAGGGCAGCACTTTAAATAATAAAAATGCCAAAAACCCTTTGGGAAGCTGTAGCCCTTTGGAGTTCTGGAGTAACTTAAAAGCAACTGTTGAGTGTCCTGGAGAGACCAACCATTCCTTTTTTCTACAGATTCTGCATCAACTGATCAAGGAGAAGTGAGCTAGTTTGGAATCAATATCAGTTCTATTGCTGGTAAAGATAGTTTAGAAAATGTGACTTGAACCTCTGGTGAAAATGAACATGCTTATTGTATGTATTAGTCTGCATACTGTAGACTCTTATAGGAGCAGAGCTTGACCCAGTAAGTTTACTTGGCACAGAAGATAAAAATGTGAGTATTTTGTGAGAGTATTCGTCTGAAAAAGAATTTAAAAGCAGGCTTTTTCCCATTTTCACCAATTAATCACTCCTCACCAAAAGTAATGAACATAGGAAGAATAATGTAAGTTGTCTTTTAATACTTTGAGGAAGAAAAAAGAAGTTCCTATTTTATGGAAGTGAAAAAGACTGATCTAACCAGCAGAAACTGGGAAAATGTTATAATTATCATGTAAGATATACTCTTGGGGTAAAATGGCACATGAGGCCTAACTCTAAGGGATATACTTTTTTTCTTTTTCTTTTTCTTTTTTTTTTTTTGAGTTGAAGTTTCACTCTGTTGCCCAGGTTGGAGTGCAGTGGCACTCTCACAACCACTGCAGCCTCAACCTGCTGGACTTGGGCGATCCTTCAGCCTCAGCCTTTCAGGTAGCTGGAACCACAGGCATGCGCCACCATGCCCATCTAAATTTTTTATTTATTGCCCAGGCTAGTCTCGAACCCCTGGGCTCAGGCAATCCTCTCACCTCCACCTCCCAATGTGATGAGATTACAGGTGTGAGCCACTGCACCCAGCGGTATACATTTTTAAAACCTAGATATACATACTATAAGAAATCATATTCCCTATTCCTGTACATGACAGCATTTTCAACCTTTCCAACTTAATGCTGTAATCATCTAAGTATTTAATAAATAAAGATTTTTATCAGCAGAAATAGGAGAGCTGAATACTACACCTTCACCCATTGTTAGAGGTCCCCATGCATCCTCTCCTTGAGGAATCTTGAGTCCTGTCCAAGTCCCTTACAGACTATAGGGCCTGGATCTTATTACACATTTCTGCCTTAAGTGTCTCCCCCTATTTAAGGCCAATAAATACACATGCTTAGTATTATATATCAACTAAGAAATGTGTTATTGCTGTTTTTTATTGCTTGTCTCATCCTATTACAATATCATCTTCATAAAAATGAGGAGTTTGTCTACTTTTCTCACTGCTGACTTTCCTATACTTAGAACATGCTGATATGCAGTGACTGAATGGAAGTGAAAGATAAAAAAAATTGTGAGACAATGAGAGCACGTGTGTTAGTTATTTTGTGTCCCTATTTAATAGATAAGAGAAGAGAGGACTGGTAATAGTTGTCAGTGTACAAAGGCAGTAATCTGAAATACTGCAGAATCCCAGAGGAGGTATGTTTTCCAAAACTTACTGCTAGGATGGGAACCTATACATTCCTAATTACAATGAAAATAGCCATAACTATCTATCCTTTATTCACACAAACCTCGTTTTCATTTGCCAAATTTAATGTAATTCATTTTTTAATGGAACCTGAAAATGTATGGAAGCCTATCCCAGAACTTCTGCTTCCAACAATGGTAGACAAAAATGTTTGAGTGAAGAATAAACTATAAAGTGGCCCAAGATATTTTCTTTCAAAAATCTATTAAAGGCACCAGAGAGAGCATCTACTTCCAGAAAGAATGTAGTGAGTTGTGGCAAACCAACACTTGCACTAAAACAATGAGGAAAAACCTAAGTAAATTATATATTTATAAAGGAATTGGAGCACTTTAGAAACAAGAACTAAATGGATTAAAATTCCAGAGAAGTGAGAACTTTCCAGTGGTGACCTGATGATGTCCACAAGTTTTTCCCCTTGGGAAAATTGCAAAAGTGCAAGCACAGGATTAGGCCAAGTCCAGGGAGAGGGATGCAGTTGAGCAGAAAAAAAGAAACTAACAAGTCTTTCGCAGTCACATGGGGCTTCGGTGTGAGTCACGAAAGATGTGAGAGACATATGGCTAAGACATTAACTGAATTCTGAGACTGTGAGGGGGGCTAAAAAACTAGCCCCCAAACTTCTAAAATGCAGAATGAAATCCCCCAGTTTTATGGTGCCAAAGAATCAAAGAACTGCCATAGGGAAGAAAGGCCCAGAAACAAAATAAGTGAGATATAAAAACATCAGGAGGAATAGGGAATTGACACTGATAATCTATAGGTGGTTTCTATATGAGGATATTTACAGATTCTGAGAAAAGCTACAGGCTGCCCCTTATAGAAAGCAACTACAGAAATATTGGTAGTCACAGAAGACTGGAAAATGTCCCAAATACATTGCTAGTCTTCCCTTCAAGACATTTGCTAAATTTTGAAGGCTAAAGATCTAAACCGAAAACTTACTGTTATCTTTTAGGGCTGGGGAGACAAAGACCCTCCAGGCTCTCAATCAAAAGCCCTGGAGTGCTACACCATAAGAATAAGGGTAAACCAGAGGTACACTTACCAAAACTGAAACCAGACTCTGATTCAAACTGGCCCCTAATTGGATCGAGGTGATCAGCTGTCATTCTATCTGCCTAAGAAGAAAGAGTGAACTCTTCTTGGTTAGAACACAGTATCATCTAGATTCTCTATGATTTTATCACACATACTGTCTAGCATTCTACAATTAAGTTCATTTGTCCAATAATCAAGTGAAACAAACAAACACATAACAGAAACAGAGTTATGGATGAGGATATTGTAGTCCTAAACAAAGACTTATAAATATTTTTATTAATATGTCCAAGAAAATAAAGAAAAGTATAGAGAATTTCCATTCTCAATGAAATAATGGAAAATTTCCAGCACAAGGAATCTGTAAAAGATTTAATTGAGCATTCCAAATCTGAAAAATATAGTATCTGAAGTTAACAAATCAATATTTAGAGGAAACAGCAGTGAAGGGCATCAACAGAGATAGCAGTGTGTCACACAGCCAACAAAGTATTGGGAGAAGCATAGAGCGGTGGCCTGCATTGTGGCAAAGGAAGCCATAATGGGAGAGCCATGTGGAGGCAGAAGTATGCCAGTGTTCAAGAATGCACGTATAGGGGGTACACGTGGAGGCAGTTGTATGCCCAGCAGAGGAATCAACAGAGAGGCAAAGCTAGGACAAAGAGAGTGCACATTTAGCAACGTCCAACAACCATAGAGATGAAGGCAGGGAGATGAGAGCAATGGCATATCAAAGAGTCAAGGATTTGGTGGAAAGAAGAGTTCACAGGTGACAAGCTGCCTGGAGACAAATGTAGTAGTCATGAGTTGGCCATGGTAGTATCTAGCATTTTCAGGAAACTGACTATGTAAAGGAGGATTGATCAAAATAATATCTATAGCAAAGCTAATGGAAGCAGGATTTACAAATATAGGAAAGAGAACAGAAAAAGAAAAAACCCTAAGGTGTTGGTTTAGAATTAAATATCAGTATGAACTCATTGTTATTGTTATGGTAGATAGATAGACACATACATACATACATAGCTAGATATGAGGGGAGACTCCAAAGAAACCTGAAATTATACTTTGGAGGACGAGTCCCCTGTAGTATGCTTGGAATTTGTTCCTCAGGATTAAATGGTCAACCAAAGTTTTTATCTCAAAGTTTTGAAAAGGTTGTGTTATGCTTTCCAGAAGAAACATCCCAAGTTGTGGCAAACAAGTGACTGGTTTTTCCACCATGACAGCGCACCCACCCACACAGTGTTGAGTGTTCAGCAGCTTTTGACCCAAAACAGCATGAACCCTGTGCCCCACCCACTCTATTCACCTCGTCTCACCCCAAGCAACTTTTTTGTTTCCCCAGATGAGAAAAGTCCTCAAAGAGAAATATTTTGCTGATGTGGAAGAGGAGAAACAAAAAATGGCAGAAGCGCTAAAAGGCATCAAAACTGATGAGTGCAAAAATTGTTTTGAGCAGTGGAAAAAACCTCTCAATAGGTGTACTGCATCAAACGGAGAGTACTTCGAAGGTTACTGCGTTTTAAACATTCAAGAATGAATATACACTTTTTTACAAATAAATTCCAGGGTTTTGGGGGTCCTCTTTCATAGACAGATAATTATAGGCACATGTGAGCATGTATGTGTACATATACAAGGAAACATGCATACATTTCAAAATTCTGTCTATGGGGAGAGCCTAGGTGCAATAACACCCTTGTTGCAATCAGCATACCGTGTATGCAGACATCAGTTTCCATATACTGACTTCTGTCAGAAAGAACAAGGACTCCTAATAAAAACAACTGATTCAAGAATGGATAGGGAAAGTTCAAGGGGATCCTGGAACTTTGAACAGATCCTGGGAGGACAGAAAAACTCCCACAGTGAGAGGGGACCCAAAAGGGTTGCCCAGTCGTGTTTATTAATGTTCATCTTCTGATTTGAAAGGTTTGGAAATTACTTTGGAGGAGAGCGTCTTCCGGAAAAATAAGAATGGGAATATTTAGGGGTGATAGGGCATAGGGCTACAGCTTGCTGTCAAAATGTTCACAAAACAAGCTATCGCATACTTGAATATACACACATATCGATCTAACTATCTATAGAAAGAGAGATGCAGTGAGGATGAGACCTAACTTAAGGGATGCAACTTACATGATTTAGGTGATGGATACACCAAAAGCTCAGACTTCATTACTATGCAATCTTCATGTAACAAAAGTGCACTTGCACGTCTTAAATGTATATACATTTTTTAGAGCAAAAAAAAGAGATGAAGCAAATATAGAACTATTAACTGGGGAATATGGATAAACAGAATGTATGAGTTCATTCTACTATTCTAGCACCTTTTCTGTATATTCAAAATTATTTCAAAGTAAATTATTTCAAAATCCAAAGTAAAAATTCAATGTATGAGTTGAACAGTAGGTTCAGCACTGAATATAGGACTTGTGAACTGGAAACATATCAATGAACAATACACAAAGTGAAGCACAGAAGAAAAAAGAATGAGAACAAAGCGGAAACAGATACATATAGGACAAGCACAAAAGATCTATCATGTAAAATTGGAGTTCCAAAAGGCAAGAAGAGGGAAATAGGGCAGAAGCAATATTCAAAGGGATCATGGCCGGGAATTTTCTGAAATGCATTTAATACACTGATTAAGAAACTCAACAAACCCTTAAGCAGGATAAGTATAAAGAAAACCACAATGAGGCAATTCAGAATAAAACTGCTGAACCAAAGACAGAAAATGTCTTAAGATCAGCCAGAGGAAAAGAGACACATTACTTACAAAAGAGCAACAGTAAGAATGGCAGCTGCCTTCTTAACAGAACAACAGAAGCCAAAAGATGATGGAATGCTATGTTTGGAGTACTGAAAGAAACTGAAGACCAACCTATAAAAAACAATCTTCAAAAATGAAGATGAAATAACGGCATTTTCAAACAAACTGCAGCAAAAAGAATTTTTAAAAGTCTTAAAAAATGAACATGAAATAATGACATTTTGAAACAAACAAACAGAAAACAAGTAAAAAGTAAACAAAAAAGGGAAGGGGCACAATTTATCGCCAGGGATACCACACAGAAATACTGAAAGGAGTTCTACTGACAAAAGTAAAATAATCTCATTTAAAAACATGAAAATTCAGGAGAAAATGAATAGTAAATGGGTAAACATGTGGGTAACTATAAATGCACATTGACTATACAAAACAATAACTGTAATATGGAATTTAAAATGTATGTAGAACTAAATCCATAACAATCATAACATAAAAAGTAGGAAGGGGATGGATGAGTCAGTATCATAGTAATTAAGAAGTGGTAAACTAGAAATTGATATCTAAGTTGCAATGTCTAGGACAATCAAAACAATAGCAAAAAAAGAACAATGCTATAATCAATAAGTTAATTTTTTTAAAAAGTCCAGCCTAGATATAATAATGAGAGTAAAGACATTGGGTCCACATGGATAGTCTGGGACTATCTCCAATCTCTATTTTAAGATCAGATGATTAGCACCCTAATTTGCCCTTTGCCATATAATTTAACATATACATGGATACTGAGGATTAGGGCCTGAATATATTGGGGCGGGGGCATTATCCAGCTTACCACCTCTCTCCTAGAATTTGTCAGATCAAATACATAAGTAAAGTTATAAAATATCTTGGGGCAGGGGTTGAGGTGGGGCGGTACCAGTAAATGCCAAGGTCTGCGTGGGTAATGATCCGGTGGCCTTACAGTCCAGAGGTCTGTGAGTCAGTCAGTTGTACAGAGGACAGGCAGACTGTTTGGGCACCCAGGAGTGGGGGTAGAACCACAAGAAGTAGGAAGTGGAGGGGAGATGGAGCAGAGCTTTTGAGTCTGTTTAGAGTTTTGTGAGGTTGGTTGGAAAGGAGGTTTTTTCCACAGTCTGGGAGTACAGGAATAAGAGGTGGTGGGGACCTCCACCCTGAGGCCCAGAACAAATAAGGTTGTAAAGTTATAAAATATTTTAATAACTCAGGTAACATATTATTTAAAAATCTATAGAGAACTCTATAGGCAATACACAAAACAGTTATAAAAATTAGTCACAGCTGGGCTCGGTGGCTCAGCCTGTAATCCTGCGCCTTGGGAGGCTGAGGTGAGTGGATTGCCTGAGCCCGCGGGTTCGAGACCCGCCTGGGCAAGCGAGACCTCATCTCTACAATAAATCAAAAAATTGGCCGGGTGTGGTAGTGCGCGCCTGTAGTTCCAGCTATTTGGAAGGCTGAGGCGGAAGGATCGCCGGAGCCCAGCAGATCGAGGCTGCGGTGGCCGGGAGCGGCCACTGCACTCCAGTCTGGGTGACAGAGTGAGACTCCAACTCAAAAAAAAAAAAAAAAAATTAGTCATTATGAGATTACAAAATCTCATCCAAAAGTACAAAACATAGTAACATAATGTAGCTTTCTCCTACCATCCCAAATCCCTAGAAGTACCCTAAATATATACAGTAAATGAATAAATCCAGAATGTCCTAAAAGACAACAAAAAAAGTGCGGCTATAGACTAGAAAGTGATGAATCACTGATAGATGAAAAAAATAAACAAAATCAATTGAAAAATAATGTAGAAGCTTTTCAGTTTGAAGTCACACTTGTCAGTCTTATCTCTTATGACATGAGCACTTGGGGCTTTGATCAGGAATTGGTTGCCTATTCCAATTTCCATAAGGGCATCTCCTGTGTTTTCTAAGATTCTCAATGTTTGAGGTTTTACGTTTAGGTCTTTGATCCATTTGGAGTTGATTTTTATGTATGGTGATATGTAGGGGTCTTGTTTTAATCTTCCTCATGTGGTCAGCCAGTTTTCCCGCATCATTTACTGAATAGGTTCTCCTTTCCCTAGTGGCTGTTGTTGGAGGTTTTGTCAAAGATGAGTTGTTTGAGAAATTGAGGTTTTGCTTCTGGAATCTCTATCTTGTTCCATTTATCTATATGCCTGTTCTTGTACCAATACCAGGTTGTTTTGATTATTGTAGCCTTATAATAAAGTTTAAAGTCTGGAAGTGTGATACCTCCCACTTTGTTTATTTTACTAGGGATTATTTGGCTGTTTGGTTGTTAATGTTTCCATATGAATTTCTGTATTGTTGTTTCCAGATCTGAGGAATGACGTTGGTAATTTAATGAGTATAGCATTGAATCTGTAGATTGTCTTGGGTAGGATGAATATCTTAACAATATTGATTCTTCCAATCCATGAACATGGAATATTTTTCCATTTGTTTGTGTCATCTTTGACTTCTTTGAGCAGTCAGTGTTTTGTAGTTTTTGTGAGACAGCCCACAGAATGGGAAAAAGTATTTGCCAACTGCATATCTGACAGAGGCCTAACATCCAGAATCTACAAGGAACTCAAATGTGCTGAAAGGAAAAAAACAAAAAGTCCCATTAAAAGGGGACAAAAGACATGAATAGAAACTTCTCAAAAGAAGACATATGAACAGCCGACAGAGACATGAAAAAATGTTCAGCCTCACAAATCATTAGAGAAATACAAATCAAAACCACATTGAGATATCACCTAACTCCAGTAAAAATGGCCATCGTTAATAAAACAAAAAACAACAGATTATGGTGAGGATGTGGATAAAAGGTAATGCTTCTACACGGTTGGTGGGAATGCAAACTAGTTCAACCTCTATGGAAAATAGTGTGGCGATTCCTAAAAGAACTAGAAATTGACCTTTCATATGACTCAGCAATCCCCCTTCTGGGAATACACCTGGAGGAACTTAAATCACTCTACAAAAAATATACCTGCACATGCATGCTTATTGCAGCACTATTCACAATAGCAAAAGCATGGAACCAACTGTGCTGCCCATTAAAACCGGACAGGATAAAAAAAGTGTGGTATATATACACAATGGAATATTACTCAGTCATAAAGAAGAACAAAATTATGGACTTCGCAGCAACTTGGATGGATTTTGAGTCTATCATACTCAGTTATCTATCACAGAAATAAAGAACTCAGTACCACATGTTCTCACTCATAAGCAGACCCTGAACATTTACCATAACACAATAAGAAAGGGATTGGCAGTAGCGGGACATGGCTGGGGGGAGGAGGTACATAACATCAATAAGGATACCTGATCTCAAACTAGGCAAAGTGGGGACCAAAGGGAAGCCCAAACTTTACCTGTGCAATGACCATTTGTATACCTAATTCTGAACTGTACCCCTCATCTTTAAAATAAAATTGAAAAAAAAAAAAAAGAAGAAAAATAATGTATGGTTAAAATGCAGGAAAGCCTTATTTTATTTATTTATTTATTTTTAAATTCTTTTGAGTAGGATTCTCACCCTGTTGCCCAGACTGGAGTACAATGGCACAATCATGACTCATCGCAGCTTTAACCTCCTGGGCTCAGGTGATCCTCCCACCTCAGCCGCTCAAGTAGCTGGGACTAGAGGCACATACTACCATGCTTGGTGAATATTTTGATTATTTTTGTAGACAAGGTCTCTCTCTATGTTGCCCATCCTGGGCTCAAGCGATCCTCCCGCCTTGGCCTCCCTGGGATTACAGGCATGAGCCCACATGAATAACTTGCATAAAATCGTTACTTCACGCTTTTGGTTGACAGATGAAATGAGCAGGGAGGCATAAAGAGTAAAGGGTGATTAGTTCAGCAAGAGCAACTGGATGAATTAATCCCTCTGTGTGCCTGTGTATCCACCAGCCAGGCAGCAGCCTGCAAGTAGGAGCAGTGCTCATGGCTGCATGGGTCAGAGTGCCACACAACAGTCCCTAGTGATAGGCTACAAACAAACAGAAAAGAGGTTGAAAGATATACAATAAAGCAATAACTAAACTTGCCACTAGAGATGGGACTGGAGGAAAGAGCTTTACTCACATTATATGAATCTTTCACAATAAAAACGTATGCATATGCTACGTGTGTAATTTAAGATATGTATATTCAAAAATGAATAATTTACACAGAAAATGTTTGTTTGACTTCATGTAATAAATAGAAACATCAACATCAAAATAATAAATTTCTTTAAAAAATCATAATTCCAGTATCAAAGAGAAAAAAACAACCCTGAGAATATAATATGATCTTATGAAATGTAGCTAAATCACACCTTACAAGAAATTCTGTTAAAAATAACCTAAATAGCTGGGCACAGTGGCTCATGCCTGTAATCCCAGCACTTTGGGAGACTGAAGTGGGAGGACTGCTTGATCTCAGGAGTTTAAGACCAGTCTGGGCAACATAGCAAGATCTCATCTCTACAAGAAAAATAAAAAAATTAGCCAGGCATGGTAGTTTGTACCAGCTACTCAAGAGGCTGAGGTGGAAGGATCACCTGAGCCCAGGAGATTAAAGCTGCAGTGATTTGTGATTGTGCCACTGCACTCCAGACTAAGTGACAGTGAAATCCTGACTCATAAAATATAAAAATAAATAACATAAACATATAACTCAGGAAACTGAAACTAAATCATAAGTAAGAGGAAAGACTCTAAAAGTAATTATTGTAAAATGAGAAAGCCAAACATTAAAATTTATTGTTAAAAACATGATCTGTTATTTGAAAAACTATAAGAACAAAACAAATCAACCAGTCCCTGGTAAGTCTAGCCAATTTTTAAATTGTTTTTAAAAGATAAAATTTTATTTAAAAGATCTATTTTAAATAGATATTTTTCTAGGCAAATGCAATCAATTTTAAATGAATAAAATATAGGAAGCCTAAATAGGGCAATATACATAGAAAAGCTGGAAATGTCAAAACTGCAAAATGCCTCTGGGCCTTGTTGGTTTTCTCAGAAATTTTTACCAAATACTTGATGAACAGTTAAGTTCTATATTATTGACTATTGTAAAGCTCTAAAAAGCATAACTTTCATACATTAGAGTTGATAAATATGTCAGAAAACCACAGACCAATCTCTCTGATAAGCACAAATGAAAACAATCTGTTATGAAATATTAAATCCAGCAGTACATTAAAGAAGCAAAACAATTTCCCTGGTCAAATTTATTCAAGAACACAAACATTGTTCAAAACTAAGAAACATGTAATCTGGTAGACATTAAAGGGCATTTTATAAATTTCAACATTACTTTTGATTAAAATTCCTAGTGCACTCAGAAAAAAACAAAATTTCTAACCTTGATAAGAAGTATATCTCAAAATTTCAGAGCAAACATAATAATGAAATATCAAAAATAATCATATTGAAGTCATCAATAAGAGAAGATTTTCTGCTAATTCCTCTATTCAGCAGTATTCTGGAACTTCTGACCAAAGGAAGAATATAAGAAAAAGAAATGAAGTATACATATTGGGGGGAGGTAATGTATGCTCACTTACCAAAAATTATATAACTGCCTTGGAACAAAACAAAGCAAATTATTTGATATATTAATAGCAACAGAAAGTAAGTACAAGAAAGTAGGTAATACAGGATTAATATAAAGAAATCAATGAAAAGTTAGAAAATGAAATGGGAGAGAAGACTCCCTAGTAGCACTAATAAACATACCTAGAAATAAACCCCCCAAAAAGACATAAGACTGTGAATTAAATACAAAAAGCAAACTCAAACATTGAGAGAAACAGAACCGTTTAGGGGGAAAAGTGTTAAGTCTAATAATGTTATTGCAATTACAATAAAAAACTAAATTAGCTTAACATCTCATGTGGAAAGGATAAATAGAACAGCTATGAAAAATATAAAAAAGATTAAGTCTTCATCTGTAATTTATTTTTTATTTTTTTATTTTTATTTTTTTTATTTTTATTTTTGAGTTGGAGTCTCACTCTGTCGCCCAGACTGGAGTGCAGTGGCCGTTCCCGGCCACGGCAGCCTCAACCTGCTGGGCTCCAGCAATCCTTCCGCCTCAGCCTTCCGAGTAGCTGGAATTACAGGCATGCGCTACCACGCCCGGCTGATTTTTTGATTTATTGTAGAGATGAGGTCTTGCCAAGTCGCCCAGGCGGGTCTCGAACCCTCGGGCTCAGGCAATCCACTCACCTCAGCCTCCCAAGGCGCGGTATTACAGGTTGAGCCACCGAGCCGGCTCATCTGTAATTTATTAAAACACATTCTAAAAATATGGCAATTATAACATCATGATACAATAGAGATACAAAACAAGAGATCAACGAGCTGTTTATAATTTTTTTTAAAAACCCTTGATTTATATGGGATTTACTGTCTGATAAAAGTGACATTTTGTATTCATGGGGATGAGACATATTGTTCAATAATTCAGTTGTGAAATTTGGCTACCCAACTGGGAAGAAGTGAACTTTTATTCCTACACCAAAACTAAATCCAAAAATACCTCTAAATTAACTAATGCTTTAACCATAACAAAAATAATAGACATACCAGGAGAAAATAAGTTTTATGTAGGGAACATCTTGCAAAAGACATCAGATAAATAGAAACCATAGGAAGAAAGATGAATGAAATGACTATATAAACAAGGTAAAAGACAAATGACAAAATGAAGGCAATTGTAATGATAGCTTAATGTGTTAAAAATTCTCTCTCACAAATCTGTAAGATAAAGGAAAACACACCTACAAAAAAATGCAAAGAAAATGAACATAGAATTCACAAAGGAAGCAACATAGGTGGTCATTAAACGTATTTTTAAAAGACACTCAAACTCACTTATAATGAAATAAAAATAAAATTCACATAGAATACCAAAGATCAAAAATAATTGCAAATTTATAATATTAGGTATGACAATAGAACAATACAGTTGCTCATACCTTTTTTTTCCCCCTTTAATCAGGATCTTACTCTGTTGCCCAAGCTGAAGTGCAGTGGCAGAATCATGGCTCACCACAGCCTCAAACTCTTCGGCTCAGGCAATCTTCCTGCCTCAGCTTCCCGAGTAGCTGAGACTACTGGGACTACAGGCATATGCCACCACATGCAGCTATTTTTTTTTTTTTTTTGAATTTTTGTGGAGATAAGGTCTTGCTATGTTGCCCAGGTTGGTCTCAAGCGATCTTCCTGATTTGGTCTTCCAAAGTAATAGGATTACAGATGTGAGCCACCATACCTGGCCATGCATTCTTTTTTTTTTTAATACATATTTTTTATTTTAAAACTGTGGGGTACAGTTAAGGGTTAGGTATATAAATATGCATTGTGCAGGTACCCTTGTTGATGAGGTGTGCCTCCCCCGCCCTCAGACAGATATTGACTACCGTTAATCCCACCTCCCTTCCCCTCCCTGCCCCCCCATAGTTTCCCACCGCTGTTAATCCTTTTCTTATAGTATTATGATAGTTGTTCAAGGTCCACTTATGAGTGAGAACATGTGATACTCAGATCTTTGTTTCTGTGAGAGATCACTCAGTATTATAAACTCTAATTCCCTCCAGGTTACTGCAAAATTCATGATTGTGTTCTTTTTTATGGCTGCGTAGTATTCCATTGTGTATATGTACCACATTTTAAAAATCCAGTCCTCTTTTGATGGACAGCATGGTTGGTTCCATGATCTTGCTATTGTGAACAATGCTGTGATAAACATATGTGTGGCCATTATCAATAAC
>CAUYQG010166553.1:0-31913 GCA_963574415.1 Tarsius wallacei
CCCGCCTGGGCAACTTGGCGAGACCTCATCTCTACAATAAATCAAAAAATTAGCCGAGCGTGGTAGCGCGCGCCTGTAGTTCCGGCTACTTGGAAGGCTGAGGCGGAAGGATCGCCGGAGCCCAGCAGGTCGAGGCTGCGGGGGCCGGGAGCGGCCACTGCACTCCAGTTTGGGTGATCGAGTGGGACCCCAACTCAAATAAATAAATAAATAAATAAATAACAACTTCTATTCCTTTGGGTAGATACCGAGCAGTGGGATTGCTGGAGCAAATGGTAAGTCTACTTTGAGTTCTTTAGAAAATATCCATACAAATTTCACAGAGGTTGTACTAATCTACACTCCCACCAACAGTGTATAAGTGTTCCAGCATCTATTGTTCTCTGATTTTTAAATAAGAGTGTAATAATAGTGTAAGATAATACCTATTGTGGCTTTAATTTGTGTTTCCCTGACAATTAGTGATGTTTGGCATTTTTTCATATGTTTGTTGGTCATTTGTATATCTTCTTTTGAGAGATGTCTGTTCATGTCATTAGCCCACTTTTTAATGGGGTTATTTGCATTTTTCTTGGTGATTTGCTTGAGTTCTTTGTAGATTCTGGATATTAGCCTTTGTCAGATGTATAGTTTGTGAATATCTTCTCTCATTCAGTAGGTTGCCTATTTGCTCTGTTGATTATTCTTTTTGCTGTGCAAAAGCGTTTTAGTTTGATTAAACTTGTTTATTTTTGTTTTTGTTGCATTTGCTCTTGAAGTTTGAGACATAAATGTTTTGCCTAGGCCAATATCCAGAAGAGTTTTTCCTAGATTTTCTTCTAGGATTTTTATGGTTTCATATCTGACATTTAAGTCTTTAATCTATCTTGAGTTAATTTTTGTTTATGGGGAGGGATAGGGATCACATTTCATTTTTCTGCATGTAGCTATTCAATTTTCTTTTTTTTTTTTTTGAGTTAGAGTCTCACTCTGTCACCCAGACTGGAGTGCAGTGGCCGCTCCCGGCCACCGCAGCCTCGACCTGCTGGGCTCCGGCGATCCTTTCACCTCAGCCTTTCAAGAAGCTGGAACTACAGGTGCGTGCTACCATGCCCAGCTAATTTTTGATTTATTGTAGAGATGAGGTCTCACCAAGTTGCCCAGGCGGGTCTCGAACCCGCGGGCTCAGGCGATCCACTCACCTCAGCCTCCCAAAGGCGCGGGATTACAGGCTGAGCAACCGAGCCGGCTGCTATTCAATTTTCTAATTTCTAATTCCTTTCCCCAGTATATGTTTTTGTCTGCTTTATCAAAGATTAGTTGATTGTAAGTATTCATGTTTATTTCTGGATTCTCTATTCTGTTCCATTGGTTCCCATGTCTGCTCTTGTTCCAGTACCATACTGTTTTGGTTAGTATAGCCTTGTAATATAATTTGAAGTTAGGTAACATGATGCCTCCAGCTTTGCTCTTTGTTTAAGATTGCTTTGGCTACTTTCGTTTTTTGTTTGCTGGTTTCCATATGGGTCTTGTGATTTTTTTTTTTTTTTTTTTTCTATTCTGTAAAAAATGAGCCGGGCTTGGTGGCTCAGCCTGTAATCCCTCGCCTTGGGAATGCTGAGGTGAGCGGATTGCCTGAGCCCGCCGGTTCGAGACCCGCCTGGGCAACTTGGAGAGACCTCATCACTACAATAAATCAAAAAATTAGCCGGGCGTGGTAGCACGCACCTGTAATTCCAGCTACCCGGAAGGCTGAGGCGGAAGGATCGCTGGAGCCCAGCAGGTCGAGGCTGCGGTGGCCGGGAGCAGCCACTGCACTCCAGTCTGAGCGACAGAGTGAGAATCCAACTCAAAAAAAAAAAAAAAAAAATGATGCTGGTGGTCTGTTGGTGATTGCTTTGAATCTGTAGATTACTTTGAGTAATATGGTCATTTTAACAATGTGGATTCTTCCAGTCCATGAGCATGGAATGTTTCTCTATTTGTTTGTGTTGTCCTTTACAGTTTCTTTCTTCATAGTTTTCTAGTTATTCTTGTAGAAATCTTCACCTTCTTGGTTAAATATGTTCTTAGGTTTCTGAACTTTTTTGCTGCTATTGTAAATGGAATTGAGTTCTTGATTTAATTCTCAGCTTTGTCACTATTGTTGTATAGTAGTGCTTCTGATTTGTATGTGTTCATTTTGTATTTACCAAATTCATTTATCAAGTCCAGGGGTCTTTTGGAGGAGTCTTTAGGATCTCTAGATATAACATCACATCATCAGCATACAGAGATAGTTTGATTTCTTCTTTTCCAATTTTGATATGCCTTATTTCTTTTTCTTGCCTGATTGCTCTTCCTAGGACTTCCAGTACTATGTTGAATAGTAGTGGTGCGAGTAGGCATCCTTGCCTTGTTCTATTTCTGAGGGGAAATGTGTTCAACTTTTCTCTACTCAGGATGACATTGGCTATGGGTTTGTCATAATATGGCTTTTATTATTTTGAGGAATGTTTCCTCTATGCCTATTTTGCTGAGATTTTGTCTTAAATCATGAAGGGACGTTGGATTTTATCAAAGTCATTTTTCTACATCTGTTGAAATTATCATATCATTTTTGTTTGTCATTTTGTTTATGTAGTGGATCACGTTTGTTGTCTTGAGTATGTTGACCTGTCCTTAAATTTCTGGGATAAAACCCACTTGATCATGGTGCATTTTTTTTTATGTGCTGTTGAATTCAATTTGCTAATATCTTATTGAGGATTTTTGCATCTATATTTGTAAGAGATATTGGACTGTCGTTTTCTTTTTCTGTTGTGTCTTTCCTGGCTTTGGTATCAGAGTTATACGGTTCCTCGACAAACTATTCTAGCTGCTTTCCCTCACTGCCGATTAAAGAGGCAGAGACCAGGAGAAAAGGAAGTGCTTAATTTCTGCAACGGTTACAGGGAGAAGACCGATATCATTACCAAAACCCACTCAAAGGCAGTACAATTTCTTCCCTTATTTATGTTCCACAATTTTTACTCCTCATCCACAATTGTTTTGATTATTATAGTGACTGTGTGTGTAATTTGGTCACCTGATTGTTTCAAGGCTTTTTTCTATGTGACAGGAGACATTTTGAGTAACCCCTTTGTATTACAGCCTGCTTTTTTGAGCCTAAATGACCTGGGTTACCTACAATGTATATTTAAAGTAACATGTACTTTCCCCCAATGCCCGATATAACACATTTTCTATTTTTGTAGGGTTTGGCTTGGGATTTATCTCTCAGGGCTTTGAGCACATAGTGGCCTGCTACTTTCCACATACTATCTTGGTACATTTAGATATACAACTTTGAATTAATTAAACATATGAAATGTAAGAAACCCCTGTTCCCAGAGCCTTGGTTTATATCAATACTAGGTTTATAGAATGAGTTAGGGTGGATTCACCGCTCTTCAATCTTGTGGCATAGCTTCAGTAAAATTGTTACCAGTTCTTCTTTGAAGGTCTAGTAGAATTCAGCTGTGAGTCCATCAAGTCTTGAACTCTTCTTTCTTTTTAGGAGACTTCTAAGTACTGTTTCAATCTTGCTACTTATTATTTGTCTGTTCAGGGTTTCTATTCCTTCCTCATTCAAGGCTGGGGGTTGTATGTTTCCAATAATTTATCCATTTCCTATAGAATGCCTAGTTTGTTTGCATAGAAGTGTTCATAATAACCTCGAATGATTTCTTGAATTTCTGTCATACTAGTTGTAATGTCTCTATTTTCATTTCTGATTGAACTAATTTGAATCTTCTTTCTTTGTTTTTTAAATTAATTTAACCAGTTGTTTATCAATTTTGTTTATCTTTTCAAAGAACAACTTTTTGTTTCATTGATCCTTTGTATTGATTTCTAAATTTCAATTTCATTTAATTCTGCTCTGATTTTTTTTTTTTTAATTTTGCTAGCTTTGGTTTTTTTTCATATTTGTCTAGTTCCTTAAGGTGTGATATAAGGTTGTTGATATATGATCTTTCAGTCTTATTAACGTAGGGCTTACATACTATAAATTTTCCTCTCAGCACAACTTTGTGTCTTCAAGGTTATGATAACTTGTTTCATTGTTGCCATTCATTTTGAGTAATTTCTAAATTTCCATCTTGATTTCATTGTTGACTCAAGGATCATTCAGGAGATTATTTAACTTCCATTTTTATGTTTGGTTTTGCGAGTTCTTCTTGGAGTTAATTTCTAGTTTTAGTCCACTGTGGTCTGAGAAGGTGCTTGATAGGATTTCAATGTTTCTGAATTTATTGAGACTTGATTTATGGTCTATCTGGAGAATGTTCCATGTGCTGATGAGAAAAATGTATATTCTGTAGTTTTGGAGTGGAATGTTCTGTAAATGTTTGTTCCATTTGTTTTGGGGTCTGGTTTAACTCCAATTTTTTTTGTTGTTGTTGTTGGCTTTCTGTCTTAAGATCTGTCTATTGCTGTCAGTGGAGTGTTGAAGTCTCCCACTATTATTGTATTGCTAGCTATCTCTCTTTTTTTTAGGTCTAGTAGAATTTTTTTTATATAAAACTGGGAGCTCTGGTGTTAGGTGCATATATATTTAAGATTGTTGGCCAGGTGCAGTGGCTCATGCCTATAATCCCAGCACTTTGGGAGGCTGAGGTGAGGGGATTGCCTGAGCCCACAGGTTTGAGACCAGCCTGGGCAACTTGGCAAGATCTCATCTCTACAATGAATCAAAAAATTAGTCAGGCATGGTAGCACGTGCCTGTAGTTTCAGCTACTTGGAAGACTGAAGTGGAAAGATCACCTGAGTCCGGCAGGTCAAGAATGTGGTGGCCGTGAGCACGCCACTGCACTCCAGCCTGCATGACAGAGTGAGACTCCAGCTCAAAAAATAAAATAAAATAAAATAAAATATTTATGTCTTCTTGTTGGAATGATCTTTTTATCATTATATAATAACCATCTTTGTCTTTTTTTACTGTTGTTAATTTGAAGTCTGTTTTATCTGATGTAAGAATGGCTACTCATGCTTATTTTTGGTTTCCATTTGCATGCAATATTTTTCCCCACCCTTTTACCTTGACACTGTAGGAGTCTGTGTATTAAGTGGGTCTCTTGAAAGCAGCAGATATTCGAGTTGTGTTTGTTTATTAATTCTGCCAGTCTGTATCTTTTTAGTGGGGTATGGAGACCATTTACATTCAGAGTTAATAATGATATGTAAGGTAATATTCTATTAAGTATAGTGGTTATTATCTGTTTGCTCTATTTATTTATTTGTTTTTTCTCTATTTTATTGGTGTTCCATAAGGCATGTGAGCTTTATGATTTCCAGTATTTTTCTACTGGTGTATTTCAACCTTTTTGTTTCAATATTTAGAACTCCTTTGAGTATTTCTTGTAGAGCCATTCTAGTGATGACAAATTCCCTCAGCATTTGCTTGTCTGAGAATGATTTCACTTCTCCTTCATTTATAAAACTTAGTCTTGTAGGATACAAAATCCTTTGCTGACTATTATTCTGTTTGAAAAGATTGAATTCTTCAGATGGGGCTCCAATACCTTCTGACTTGTAGAATTACTTCTGAGAAGGTTGCTGTTAGTCTGATAAGGTTGCTTTTGTCTCACTGCTCTTAAAATTCTTTCCTTCACATTAACTTTGCATAATCAGATGATTATATGCCTTGGAAATGACCTTTTCCCAATGACTCTTCTGGGGGTTCTTTGGACTTCTTGTATCTGGATATTTAAATCTCTGGCAAGGCCAGGGACGTTTTCCTCCATTATTCCCTCAAATAGGTTTTCCAAATGTGTAGCTTTCTCTTCTTCCTCAGGAACACTGTGGTTCTTAGACTTGGATGTTTTACATGAGTCTATATATTTTTTAGAGATTTTGTTCTCTTCTCTTGATTTTTTATTGTTGTCTGATTAAGTTAATTCAAAAGTCTTATCTTTAAGTTCTGAGATCCTTTCTTCTGCATGTTCTAGTCTACTGTTAAAGTTTTCTGCCATGTTTTGCACTTCCCTAAATAATTCTTTCACTTGCAGAATTTTAGCTTCATTTTTTTAAGGTGTCTATTTTTTTGGAGAATTTTTCATTCATGTACTTGATAATTTTTTTTTTTTTTTTTTTTTTGAGTTGGAGTCTCACTCCATTGCCCAGGCTGGAGTGCAGTGGCATACCCACAGCCACCCCACCGTCAATTTGCTAGGTTCCAGTGATCTTTCCGCCTCAGCCTTCCAAGTAGCTGGAACTACAGGCGCGCGCTACCATGCCCGGCTAATTTTTTGATTTATTGTAGAGATGAGGTCTCGCCAAGTTGCCTAGGTGGGTCTCGAACCCGCGGGCTCAGGCAATCCACTCACCTCAGCCTCCCAAAGGCGCGGGATTACAGGCTGAGCCACCGAGCCTGGCTGATAATTTTTTTAAATGTTGGTTTTTAACTTTCTCCTGAAGGTCACTAAACAATTTCATAATCAATGTTTTTAATTCTATGTCTGGAATTTCAAAAATTGCATTTTGGTTAGGGTTTGTTGCTGAAGAGTTAGTGAGGTTTTTGGGGGGTGTTGGAAAACTCTGTATTTTCATATTATCAGAATTATTTAAGGTTGGCAGGGGACTGATGTAGGTACTGTAGGGTTTCCTTGGTTATATATACCCTTGGTATGCTGAATTTCTCAATTGTCCCCCGTGGCAATCTCATGCTGGGTACATGCACTGGTTCATGGCATACTGAGTGGCCACAGTGGCTTGAAAGTGGTGTTGGGGTATGGGATCAGGCCTTCCCAAACGCTGAGGTATTATATGAGATGTAATGGGCTATGCTGTTGACCTCCAACCAGGAGGTAGCACTTGTGGGAGACAGCCTGCTGCAATGGTGACTATGTGGTTTCTCCTTAGCAAGTGTTAACTCCAAGGAAATGCTCAGCCAACCTAGGTGGAGGGTGGGACTCTGGGGATTACCCAAGTTGTCTGTTTGAGCCTTCGAGGGAAATGCAGGGGTAAAGGAGCTCAAGTACCCCACCTATGTTCATTCTTTACTACCCCTGGAAGGGAGTCCCAGATCACTGGAGTAATGCTGTTGTGGAGAGTGGGCACAGAAGAATTTACACAGGAAGTGAGAGGTTGCTATGGCAACACTTCCCACCTGGCTCTCCGCCTTAGTCTCAGGCAGTTTGCCTTTTGAATGTCAAAGAGGAGCTCCCTGAGGGTCTCAGATGTTCTCACAGCAGATTGTCCCTACCCAAAACTGTTTGCTGCTTTGGAATTCGCTCCTGGGTCCCAATTACCTTCTAGCCTGACTAGAAAACATCTTCCCACTAGGGTAGATTTCCTGGGATATGGTAGCTGGAGCTGCTCAGGGCTATCTTTTTTTTTTTTGCACCATTCCTCATGGGCTTTGGTAGAGCACGACTATAGGTAAAGCAGATTTCCACGAGAGGATGGAATGTTGTAGGGCTCAAGGGGCCCTTCAAGTCCAGAGCAGGAGCATAGAACTCCTGAATTTCCACCATTCACCTTCCCCACTGCTTCCAGAGTCTGTTGGTGATCTGTAGTGGTTCAGGCAAGAGTCTGGCTGGTTCCAGCCCAAGTAGGTGGATTTTTCTCTTCTTTGCACTTTGTGGTTATTATCAGTTAATTGATGAGTCGTGGGGCATGCTGTTGGTCCTGTTTCTCTCTGGGTGCTGAGGAAACGCTATCTTGGCTTACTCTGTAGGAAAAACACACTCTAACTGCCTCATGTCAGCCATCTTAATAACCCAAATTCCTAATTTTTAATGGGATTTGCTTTCCAGACTCTGGTAGATAAAGAAGAAACAAATCAAAGTATTTTAAAGATGTCTTGAGGACTTTGGTATCTTTTAAAACAATTACCTGTTCGGTTGGTAATCTACCACCCCTACAACTTTGTCTACGTGTCAAAAAACCCTACTCCCTTATCTTCCTCAAGCTGTCCATTTCCTTTGCTGTGTTCAAGTTTCCATAGATAGCTATGCTAACTAGTTGCCCTTCAGAAAATCTTTGAATCTCGCTATAGCCTTCAGGGGCTCCCACTTTGAAATGTCCCGCCTCCCTGGACTGAATCAGTGTAAATTTCCCATGTACTGATTTATGATTTTGTGTCTTCTGTCCTCCCAAACTGTATGTAACCAAGTTACCATTCAACCCCTCCTGGAGACATAGGCCACAGGTCTAGGTCCTCATGTTTGGACAAAATAAACCATTCTGAAATATTTTACAGAGTTTGGCATCTTTTCATCAATATAGCACTGAATACAGTGTCTTACTCTCTAGCAAAACAATTTCTCTTTTAGAAAGTAACTTTTCATTTTTTGGACTTTGAGTACGTTTCCTATGAGCATGCACAATAAAAAAAAAAATTTCTCTGCAGCCTTGCTACTCAACATGGAGTCCGGATACCAGCAGTATCAGTAGCATCTGAAAGCTTGTCAGAAATGCAGACCCTTGGGCCGCACCCAGATCTGCTGACAAAAACCAGAGACAATCCGCAGGTGATTATATGCATATTAAAGTTCGACATGTGCAGCTTTATGCTACACATAGAGGAAACACAGGCAATGTGGCAAAATCCAATATAAGAAGTTCAACCTCCCTAAAGGATGGGATTTTTATGACAATTACCAATAAGAATGCCTTTTGCTGAAGAAAAATATCCCCATTCAATAGATGACGCTTTTGGATTTATAGACATCAACTCATGCATAGTTAACCACTGCAGGTTTTCAAATGCCAGGGTAGAAAAGCAGAAAAGAGACCACGTAATCTGGAAGGAGGTCTTGCTTAACATTAAGTCAGAAGTGGCCATGATGCAGACACAGTACTTAAGTAATTGCAACAATTTACCCTTATTCTCTACCCCGTTTTGGCTGAGCCAGTGGTGACAGTTGTCTCAACAGCTCCCCACTAACCAGTCTCCTAGGGCTTCTGCCTCCTCAAATGCCAGAGCACTGCAGGGTTGGAGGCTGTGAGAGTAGAGCTCACTGACTCTAGTTTATTGTGTTACCCATAATAACTGTGCCTGGTATGTTCTGATTAACCTTATCCATTTCTTTCTAGATCCATAATAATTTGCACTTTCTTGGAACAGCTTCATGTGTCTGCTGGTTATTCTTCAAAACATGTTAATAAAGCACAGGTGCTCACTTCTGTGGTCGTTCCTGGGAAAGATCTCACAACTACCCACATTTGTGTTTGCTTTCCTGTGTTTGGGGTTTATTAGATTTTTCTTAAGGAGAAGTGAAACAATTTATTTAGATAGCAATAATGAGTCATGCTTTTCCAACATTTCCTTGGAATGAGCATGCATATTGCCAGTAATGTGTTATGTTGATAATCCCATCTCCTCTGCTCTTCTCTTTTAGAAGTTTAACTTGGAAACCCTGTGTGAATATAACACCTATCAAGGTTTGACATATATATTGAGACATTTTCTAAATCAATGTTTTCTCAGTCTGCTTTTGTAAAGTCATGGAACCAAAAGAAAATAGGATTAACATTGTCTTAGTCTTTTCGGGCAGCTATAACAAAGCAGCATAGACTGGGTAATTGATAAACAACAGAAACTTATTTCTGACAGTTCTGAGGCTAGAAGTCCAAGATGAGGTGCTGGCAGATTTGGTGTCTAGTGAGAATTTGTTTCCTGATTCATAAATTGTGTCTGCTCGTGTTTCCTCGGGTGGTGGGAAGGCGAATATTTTATAAGTGCACTAATTTCATGAATAAGGTCTCTAGTACTAGGTAGGCACAGTGGCTCATGTCCATAATCCCAGCACTTTGGGAGGCAGAGGCGAGAGGATTGCCTGAGTCCGGGGGTTCAAGATCAGCCTGGGCAACTTGGTGAGCACTCATCTCTATAATTAAAAAAAAAAATTAGCCTGGTGTGGTGGCACATGCCTGTAGCTACTTGGAAGGCTGAGGTGGAAGGATCACCTGAGCCCAGGAGATCGAGGCTGTGGTGGCCTTGATCATGCCACTGCACTCCAGCCTAGGTGCACAGAGTAAGACTCTGACTCAAAAAAAAAAAAAAAAAAATTAAGGTCGCTACCTTCATGATCTAATCACCTCTCAAAAGGAGGGGATTATTCTTCTAACACTATCACCTTGGTGGTTAGGATTTCAATATGTCAATTTTAGGGGCTACAAACATTCAGACCATAGCAAACACCAAACATCAGGCAAAAGGAACAGATCTCTGGCTGCTGCAGGGCCATGTCGATATGTAGAAGCCTGAAGTCCCACACCTGGAATTCTGAACTTTTCCACCTCTGGGGTGGACTGTGGGATCATCTGAAATGATGCAGAGAAATGAATCTCACTTTCTGGGTTTGTTATAGCCCCTCCTATGTTACTGAGCCACATTCTGTTCCCTCTCGTCACCCATCAACCTGAACATTATCTCAAAGCAGCTGGAGGGATGGCATGTGTTCTCCAGGAATGGCTCCTGTCTTTGGAACAGCTGCTAATGCCACTATAACCTTCCAACCAGCTGAAGCTGAATTTATGGACAATTTAAGTTCAGAACAAATTTGCAGTTTAGGTTTTCTTACCTGAGGGTACAGACACTAAGTCTAGCTTTGCTAATTGTCTCTCTTTGTTCTGTCTGATATGGCCCTAGTCTGTATTAATACATTACATTTGCTCAGCATTAATTTTTATCCATTAAATATAACTAGAGAAAGTACTTTTCTTTGAGATAATCAGTGCTCCTCAGAGACTATTTTTCCAGTCAATTTTACATATTCACTGATTAAAGAGTGCCTCAGTCACCACCAGACCTCTTTCCCACTCAATTAGCTCAAAATATCCAAGACTGAACTCATCATCATTGCTTTGAGCAGGCAGCCTCCCTCTGACCCCCATTTCCAGCAGTATAATGGCTCTGCAGCCCGCCAGGCTACAAAAATTTTGAGTCTTCTTACTTCCTGTGTTTACCAAGATGTGTTATTTTTATGGCTACCACCCAGTTCAGATCTTCATCTCTTCACACGTGTATCCACTATTATCATGCCTCCTGATTATACCCACAGACATATCAGTTCTCTCTTCATTCAGCAAACACTAATTGTAAGTTTTTCTCCTCCAGATTTATCCTACATACCATTATCACAGTAATTTTCTAATGTGTGAATTTATTATTGTGCCTGTATGGTCAGTTGTTCCCAATGTGTGTTCTTTCCTTCACACTAAATTAGCATTTCTAGTTGAGCACTTGGTCATCCAGTTAAAGATTTCTTCCTACCTATTTTTCTTACCCCTTCTGGAACTCTATGATTGGACCATAAATTTTCGTATTGTTTAGCTTCTATTTTCTGTCTCTTTGCCTTTTTGCTCTACTTTCTCAAGTAGAAATTTCAAGTAGAAATTTCCTCAAGTTTATATTTTAATCCTAATACTGAGTTTTTAAATTTTTTAATCATATTTTTTGTTTCTGGAAGCTCTTTGGTGTTTTCTGTGCCATTTTTATAACATACTACTCTTTTTTTTATGTACACAGTATCTTCTCATTTATATAAAAGAAGGAATGATAAATCTTTCTAGATTATGTTCTCCTCACACTTTTTTCCATGTGTGTGTGCATGTGTGTGTCTTTCACATTGAATGCTTACCTCATACATCTGGTGCTTCTTGGCTTTCTGTTCCTCTTTGAGAATGGAGTCTGTAAAGCTGGTTGACAATTCTTTGTTTGTGGTAAGTGGGGAAGCTTGTCACCTGTGATCTTCGCTGCAGGGTATCCTGACAGGGTCATGTCACTGGAGAACTTCCAAAGTCAGTATTTTTATGTCTTTTGCCTTGAGCTGATTATCTTCCCCAGGGAAGAATTTTCCAAACTCTCACCTGAAGAGAACTGATAGGCCTGGGTATCAGTTCTCTGATGAGTCATTGAAGGCCTCGACATCAATTAGATAAGCTTTCCATCATTCTTCTTGTCTTCCAATCAGTAACTCCAAACTCACGTGTGCTTTGTGCATACTGTTTTTATTCTCTCCTAAGAATAACCCTCCAGTCTTCTGCAAAAAGGAGAGAGACCATCTAATTTGGGTTGACAGACTTAGTCAATAAAAATGCAGGCACCCAATTGCATTTAAATTTCAGATAAAGCACCAGTAACTTTTTTTAGACAAGGTCTTGCTATATTGTTCAGGCTGGGGTGTAGTGGTTATTCACAGCTGTGACCCCACTACTGATCAGCACGGGAATTTTGACCTGCTTCATCTCTGGTCTGGGTCAGTTTACCCCTCTCCTTATATAAACTGATGGTCCCATTCTCCCAGGATATTGGCATATTGATGCTAAACTTAGTGTGAACATGGGATCAACATAGTGTATGTACATAATTCCTGGCCTCAAGTGATCCTCCTACCTCAGCCTCTTGTGTAGTTGGGACTACAGATGCTCACCACCAAGTCTGGCACAAGTAATTTTTTAATGTAAGTATGCTTCATGCAATATTCAGGATCTATTTATAAAAAATTATTCATTGCTTATCTGAAATTAAAATTTAACTGGGCATCTTATATTATCGGGTAACTCTACATTCAGGGTTCTAACTGCTTCTCAAATAAACCTTGAACCATCTCCCTATTTGGGGCCCCATTTTTGACTCCTAGAAGAGAAATCTGGATCTGTCAATGTCTGAACCACTGGGCAATAAGAATCAAGCTGTTTTCCAGTTTTCCTTGAAGCAAGCAGACGTGAGAAAGAGCCTTCCTGGATCTGCTGAGTCGGTGACCACTTGCCCATCTGCTGCCCAGCTTCCAAAATTGGGTTTGTCTCCAATAAATCTATAAATCTTTATTTTCTATTTTTTATTTTCTTTTGCTTTTGTTTTGATTTATTTTGCTCAGGATAATATTTTCATTTGTTTTTAAGCAGCATAATTGAGGTATTACATTTTTGTGTTTTAATTCTATATACATATATATATAATTTATTAATGCATGTATTTTAAGTTGCGGTTTCACTCTGTTGCCCCGGCTGGAGTGCAGTGGCCTGAACACGGTTCACCACAGCCTCGATCTCCTGGGCTCAGGCTATCCTCCTGTCTCAGCCCCGCTAGTAGCTGGGACTACATATGTGTACCACCATGCCCAGCTAATTTTTAAATTTTTTTGTAGAGACAAGATCTTGCCAAGTTGACCTCAAACTCCTGGGCTCAAGAATTCCTCTCACCTTGGCCTCCCAAAGTGCTGGGATTACAGGTGTGAGCTACCACACCAGGTTACATTTTTAGCTGTACAATTTGTCTTATTTGACAAATGTGTATGTGAGGTAGCCACCATCATAATCAGCATATAGAATATTTCCACCACCTCGGAAACATCCACTGCTTTACATTCATTCTCCTCCTCCAATTGCTGGTCCCTGGCAACCACTGATCTACTTTCTGTAGTTTTGACTTAGTTTTGATTTTGATGAAATTTCATAAAATGGGATCATAGAGTATGTAATCTCTTCTGCCCAGCTATTGTCACTTTTGAGCATCACTGTCATACATTGTTGCATGTATCAGCAGTTTGCTCCCTTATTGCCAAGTAGTACTCCACTGTGTGGATACATACAATATGTTTATCCATTTACCAGTTGAAGAACAAACACTTGAGTTCTTTCCAGTTTTTGGCTACTTGAGTAAAGCTGCTCTGAACATTTGTGTACAACTCACTGTGTCATTGGTTACATGTGTCCACTTTTCTTGAATAAATTCCTAGGAATGTTTCTGAGTCACTTGATAAGTGTATGCTTAACTTTATAAGAAATTGGCAAACTGTTTTGCAGAGTGGCAGCACCATTTTACATTCCTACCAGCATGGGTGCGGTTCCACAGCCTCTACAACATTCAGTGTTGTCAGTCCAATTAACTTAAGCTATTTTACGGAGTATGTCGTGCTATCTCATTGTGGTTTTAATTTGCATTTTCCTAATGATTTTGTATCTTATTTGCCATTCATATAATATCTTTAGTAAAGTATCTGTTCAAATCTTTTCCCCAATTTTTCTCCTTGAGTTATTTATCTTCTTAGTGGACTGGTAAGAATTCTTTGTATGTTCTGGCTATGTTCCTTTTCAGATAAATGATTTGCAAATAGAGTTGATCCTCATTATTTGTGGATTCTGTATTTTCGAAATTGCCTGCCCACCAAAATATTTTTGTAACCCCATGTAGTATGCTATGAGACATATTGTGGCTTTAAGATAAATGATAGCCATAGGTCACTCCAGCATCTTGAAGGGCTGACATTTATGTGTCACTTAGAGGTACAATGTAGCCTTGCCTGGGGATTTCCAGCCCTGGCCCAGGATTCCCAGGAGACAAGACCACCTCAGCCAGATGCAACTCTCATAAACCTCAAAACAAAGCTTACCCTTACAGGAATAGCTTAAACTCTCTTTAGGAAAGAAACACCCAGTAACTGATCCTGGATACAGGCATAAGAAAGGGGGAAGAATCCCCTCCCCCCACATCTGAAAATGGTCTCTGGATGGACACCCTCCTGGCCAAGTTGTTATCTGACCCCTGATTGTGTCTTGCCCATGTCACTGGTCTGCTCCTGCTGTTCCTCTTATAAGAGTGTTGTGAGAATAAAGTAAGCATCAGACGGTGCCTAAGATTCATCTTTGACAGGAATTGGATTGAGGGGAAAATCCAGAGAGCTCCCAATGAGACACCCCAAAATCAGTATTGGCTATGCTTTCCTGGTCATTTGCAAACATGAAAAATGGTGAAACATTTGAGTTGCTCGATGTGCAAATTTCCAGCTGAGGTCAAATAAGGTGATGCTCTGTCTTCTTGTTTCAGGGTCTCATGCAGTAAACACATGCCCTATTCAGGGCACTGTTTTTTGCATTTTGGTATTTTTTAAAACATTTTTTATTTTAAAGATGTGGGGTACAATTCAGGGTTAGGTATACAAATGTTCATTATACAGGTACCCTTTTGGTGTGTTTTGTTTGTGATTTTACTATTTCACATGGCCGCTTTGAAGAGGCTGTGATACACTTGTGCAGACCACACCTGTGCAAGCTGGGCCTTCCTGGATGCAAACTGTGGCATCGTGGGCTAAGCTCAGTGTGAATGGATCAGCAGGGGACATCAAGGGATGGAAGAGGAAGTAACATAACCTCTATAATGAAACAATGGAAAAGCAACTAAATTTGTGGATTTGTGTGAGAAGTCTGATTTTCTTTCATTTTTTTAGGTGTAGTTGTAGCAGGAATCTTACCAAGAAAGACAGAACACGGAAGCTACTTTGCCAGGAAACCGTGTTTATTTGTGCAGGCACTAGCTCAGTGGATTCTCATGGAAAAGCTGAGCCCCAAAGGCAGTGAGGCATTGCCTTATATACATTTTAGTTTCTTTGTTTTCCATACAAGGCAGCAGTTTGGCCTTATCCATTCGATTGGATATTTTGTAGCTGGAGGCAGCAGTTAGCATTACTTGTTACACACTGATTGGTATTACATAATTATTTTATTTGCATGTCCTATTTGCTGATTGGCTTACAAGATCACTATCCTGATTGGATTCCACCAAAAGTATGAACATGTATCCCGCCAAAGTTAAAAGCCCGCGAAAAGAGAAGCACAAAGTGGACAGCAGCCCTGCCATGAGGCTGAAAGTCAAAGAAATGTGTGGTCAGGACATTTTTTTTTTTTTAGATTGGAAAATACAGTTTATTTAGGAAGCAAATTGAAAAGAGAGAGAGAGAGGATATTCACCTACCCAAAGTAGGGGAGGAGACCAAAGCCAAGAAACATGGCGGCCATAGTTCAAAAACTCACGTGGACATGCTAGAGTTTAACAAAGCAATGGCTAGAAAGTAAATGTGTGTGTGGTGTGTGTGTGAGAGAGAGAGAGAGAGAGAGAGAAGAAGAGATTCACCTCTTCAAGGTAGGAGAGGAGGCCAAAGCTTAGGAAACATGGCGGCAGCCATAGCTCCATGAGTACATGGTCACACCAGAGCACCAGGGTCTAGTAAAGCAATGGCCTCAGGACAATGTTAAACTCTCCTCAGCTTGTGCTGGCTGCTCGAATGTTCCAGAAGGGGATTTGACTGAAAAACATGAAATTTGCAGGTGAGGCAGGTTCTGCAGACCAGGAGGCTACACAAGAATCAGAAACACACCAGCCAGGGTCTCCCCAAAAAGGGGCTATGTGGAAGGGCAGGTTTCAGCACTAAGGACACTGGTGTGTTTCACTAGGATGTGGACAAACAAACCTGCATAACACAAACTATGTTTCTGTTGGTGAGAATGTGCCCAGAGGCCCACAGGAACCTCACCTGTTTCCCCAGGAGAACCAGCTCAGTACTCGCCAGGTCAGGGTTGGAGGCAAGTTCATAGAGCACAACTAATAACAAGATCAACTGTGCCTCCTACGTCCCAGCCCTGTGGACACCAGGCCCACGGAACTCTCGGTGCTTGCCTAAAGACACCTTTCCTGGGGTGCCCGCTCCTCTCCACCTAGTCACCTAGATTCATTATTTAAGCCTCAGCCCCCATCATGCCCAGGGAGTCTCTCTGGGCCCCCACACCCTCAGACTGATTAAGAGTTTTCTCTTCTGTGCTTGTTAACACAACTTGGGCTCAATATTAATCACAGCTGTGCTATCAGTCGTTCATTCCTTTGCCTCCTCGCCTGTCTCTAAGGCCCTCTTAAACTACCTATCTACACACACACATATGTATATATTTATATTTGTATATGTGTATACATATAGACATATCTTTTGGGAGATAGCAAAACACCAACACTCTAAGATGTATCTTATGTTACACTTATTTTATTTTAAAAATTAATGTACATGGGCACAAAGGTGGGAACAACAAATGCTGGACACTGCTAAGGGAGGGAGATAGGAGGGATGAGGGGCACACGTCTACACACTGGGTACCAGATCCACTATTGGGGGAGAAATGACTTGCTGGGAGCCCAAACTTCATCAGCATTCAATTTACTTATGTAGTAAACACTCACATGTACCCCACAACTCAAATAAAATTAAATAAAATTTAACGTACAATATTATGTCTTTTTGATTAATTCTGTTTTTGTTTTCTGATACTTAGCACAGAGCCAAGCCTATAGAAAAGATTGGTAAATATTTGTGGAAAAACAGAATAAAAGTCAGCAGTATTTATTCATTCTACCTAGTTGAAGCTTTTGAGTTGTATTTCTGGGTTTTTTTTGAACTGGGAGTCTCACTCTGTCACCCAGACTAGAGTGCAGTGACCCGATCACAGCTCATGACTGCCTTGACCTTCTGCCTCAGGTCCCAAGTGGCTGTGAATATAAGCATGGGCTACCATGCCTGGCTAATTGTTTGTAATTTTTTGTAGAGATGAGGTCTTGCTGTGTTGCTTAGGCTGGTCTCAAACTCCTGGGCTCAAGAAATCCTCCTGCCTCAGCTTCCCAAAGAGGTGCGAGTGTAGTGAACCACTACACTCAGCAAGGTTTTTAATAAATAGATAAAATTCTTTAAAATAACATATGAAGTCAACATTGTTTTCTTAAATATTTTACACATCTCCTATGCCCCCCCTTTTTAAAATTTGAGCTATCTATAATAAAAATTTTCTGAGCAAAATAACTTCAGATTAGCCCAAATGGAATAATTAGAAATTTGTAACAAACAGCTTTAATTGTTTTTACTATGCTCAGTCTAATTGCAGAATATTGAAGCCAGAGAAATCTTAACTTACACATGTGCTAATTAGGCTCTTCTAGGTTAGCTAAGGAGGTAGGAGGGAAAATAACAGAAAGAACCTCCCCAGATCTTGTGGGGTCTAAAAGGAAGGTCATTGACTGACAGCACTGGAACCAGCTTTCTGACAGCAGCTGTGGCTTGATAACTAGCTGTCTCTGTGTCAGTAGGTGTTTGCCACTCCTAGAGCTGAGACCCAGTTATTGCAGCCCCTTTTGCCAGGGCTTGTCCTGCCTTGTTACTTCTACCACTATTCTCTCTGCCCGCCTTATGCGTCTGCCCAGGCTAGCAAGTGCAGACAGAGACTTCTAAAGGCCTCTGTAGGGGAGGAAAACCATACTCTATTAGGTTTATTACCTGGGACCCTGCAACATAAACTGACAAAAGACAGATTAACAGGAGGAAAGGCATACACTTTTTTAACGTTAATATTTTGATTTTTACATGTGCATAGGTGGGGGTCACAGAAAAGGAAGTAAAAAAATCAAGATAGTGATTAGGCTTGAGAGTTCATATACTACCTTAATAAAAGGCAATAAATATATGGAGAAGTGACAAGATAGAAGTGCTTGGATTTCTAGGAGTAGTAAACTGTGATAAGGTAAATATACAGTGAAATTAATGGAATGTAAGTACTATTTTAATAAGGTTTGTTTCTGCAGATTCAGATTGGTGTCATCTCCACTGATCAGTCATTTCCTCTTCCTGACATAAGAGAGGGGAGGGGGAATCTTTTCACAAGGGGAAATTTATGTTTGTCATTAGGCAGAAGAGGGAGGGTAGAGAACTCTTTCTGTGTCTGCTGTTTCTCCATTTGTCTTCAGCAAAACAATCCTTATGCTCAAGTAGCATATTTTGTGGTGACATATTTTGATTGCCTTTATCTTGAATTCAAGTTCCCATAAAGAAGGGATCCAATTGCTTCAGACAGTGACTCTCCTTCCTCCTGGGCAGGAATCTCCCATCAGTTCCCCTCCTGAGATGGAGGCTGCTGGTCCATGAACTGTCTTGGGCCCAGCTATCCTCCATGGGCCGGACAGTGAGAAGGCATAGTCCACTTTCCCAGAGGGCCTGTGGGTGAGGTACACACTCAAATCACAGCACTGGGAGTTCCTCCTTGAGTAGATGGAGGCAGAAATTGAAAAACTAGAGGGGTCTGAAAAGCTAGAGGGGTCTTTCCAGGAGCATGCCCTTCAAAGCCCCCCATGACCTAGGACTTTGAAGCACACCATCTCCCCAGTTTTGAGAAAACTTGTCCAGGTGGCTTGTTTCTTTTGACTTGCTCCAAATGTTTGGGTTGAGCCTGCAAAGCCTGTATTAACAGTCATATCTGGTTACAGGATGTCTACACATATTACTTCCAGCTCTGATTTACTTTATCTGAAGCAGATTCATCACTACACACAAAGCAGTTCCTTGCAACCCATTAAAATCCCCAAAGTACAGGCCCATGAATGGGGTATTCCTTTTTGTGTCTCTCAGCTAATCGACAATGTGATTCTAAAATTTATATGAGATGCATATAAATTTTCTTTGCCCACTAAGAAAAACTAAGATATTCTTAAAGAGGAATAATAGCCGGGCTCTGTGGCTCAGCCTGTAATCCCGCGCCTTTGGGAGGCTGAGGTGAGTGGATTGCCTGAGCCCGTGAGTTCGAGACCCGCCCGGGCAACTTGGCGAGACCTCATCTCTACAATAAATCAAAAATCAGCCGGGCGTGGTAGCGCATGCCTGTAATTCCAGCTACTGGGAATGCTGAAGCGGAAGGATCGCCGGAGCCCAGCAGGTCGAGGCTGCGGTGGCCGGGAGCGGCCACTGCACTCCAGTCTGGGCGACAGAGTGAGACTCCAACTCAAAAAAAAGGAATATTACCATTGTGTCTTTTCTCAGAATTATTTATGGTTAAAATTTAAGGTGGTCTGATATCACTGGAACACTGAACAAGTGGGTCCAGAACATAGTGTTTATTTTGTTTTCATTAATCTAAATAAATGAGTGGTCACTTCAAAAATAAGTTTGTAACAGTACAAGGGAAACTGGTATGAAGATTACCAGATGTCACTGTTACTTCAAAGCTATTACTATTTTTCTATAACCCTGAAGCAAGTTCATATGGAACATTGTTTTTATTCAGTTGGTATTTATTGAGAACCAACTATGTGCCAGGCACTGTACTAAGCCCTGGGAATTTGGCAGTGACCAAGGCAGACATATTCTTGCTTTCATAAAACTTAAATAGTATATATTGAATCAACCTGTTTTCCTATTCTTTAGAGCAATGAAGACCAGAGCAAGGGGTGGAATGAGGGTCAAAATAAATCCTAGGGTCCTGCATCAAAGTTTTGTAACTAGAGTATAAAGGAAAGAACTTATGCAACCAAGTCAGCAATTTGAATATTGAAAATGACAATGTAATCGAACTGTAAGCAAACTGTGAGTCAGAATAGTGCCCTAATGACATTTGTAATTAACAGTGGTATTGTTGCCCAAGAGCGCTGCTTCCTTTTACTTCTCCTTCACTCTTATTTTCCATGAATAAAAAGAAAAATAAAAAAACCAAAACTCAACAAATAACTAGCAGTTGACATCTTAATTATTAGATCACGTTTAAGCTTTCATAACCCCAGTGATATATGATGAAACTGTAGGTCCTATAGCCTGAGTACATACTAGCTTTCATCACAAAAGACCCATTATTGCCTCGGCTAGTGTTCATTCTAGTTATTCAGCCCCAGGCTAACATGAAAAAGCCTGCCCTACTTCCAGCTCTAATTTACTTTATCTGAAGCAGATTCATCACTACACACAAAGCAGTTCCTTGCAACCCATTAAAATCCCCAAAGTACAGGCCCATGAATGGGGTATTCCTTTTTGTGTCTCTCAGCAAATCGGCAACCTGATTCTAAAATTTATATGAGATGCAAAGGGCTAAGAAAATCTAAGATAGTCTTAAAGAGGAAGAATTAAATAAAATATAGAAACAAGACTTAATATAAAGCCACATAAATTAGGACCATAATATTGAAACAAGAATAAAAAAATAGAACAAGGAGCCCAAAAACAGACCCACATATATATAGACATGATTTATGACCAAAAAATGCTGTAGATTAGTGATGAAAAATACATTTTTAAAAATTAATGGTGCTAGGTCATTTGGGTAACTATTCGGAAAAGAGTGAAACTTGAAACCTATTTTATATTATTTACAATAATCAGTTTCAGAAAATAACTTTAAAAATGAATGTCTAAAAAACAGCACTTTCAAAAGAAAGGATATTTTTATAATACTGTGTTTAAGAAAGATTTCTTAAACAGATCACAAAAACAGTGACTATAAAGAAAGATTGATAAATTGAAGGTTAGGTTGGAGGGAAGTGAAGAGAAGGTGAGGCTTCCTATAAGAAGTAATGACTGAATGGATGGACACTGGAAGTTAGCTGGCTAAGGAAAGAAGAGGATGGGATGGACCTTCAGTGACCTGGCACACAGACAGGCAGTAACACATGCATCTTAGAAGTGAGCACTGGGCTGAGAAGGTGGTGAGACAAGCATTCCTTTTAACTGGAAAGGTAGGGTGGAGGAAAAAAGTTCCGGCTATTGTGGCCAACAGAGGCAGAAAACATGCTCCACTCACCTTGCTGAGTTGCCTAGAATATAGACCCTAATCATGATGATTTCAGATGTACAAACTCAGTGCTTTCCAGAAGATGTTCTGTAGGACACAAAATGCTTGGGAAAAATGCCACTTGATAAATAGGTCCCAAGGTGAAGTTGGTTCAGAAAATGCAAATGTCAACTGTGAATCTTAAATGGAAGTAAAGTCCACAGTTTTCCAGAAGGTTTCACAGCTCTCCTCCTGAGCATCTTGAGATACTAGTGCTCGGGGATACTCGTGGGAAACATCTTGCCAGCACTCATGTAGCACAGATGCTCCTTGGCTTGTCTGACAGTTCTGATTCTTCTAAAGATCCGCTGCTCTTCTGAGAGATCAGCACAACCTAGGGGCAGCTAAGGGGCTGCAGATGTGTTAATGGCCGAAGACCAACAATGGGGAGTTAGGGAAGCTGTTCCATTGATTGACCATCCACTTAACTGCCTGCTCATTTGTTCTGTGCTGGGGACTGAAGCCCTTTAGTTGCCCGAAGTCCAGCTTTCTGCTGTGGCCTAAAAGCATCTGCTCCTTCTCTCCCTCTTGGCTTTCTTCTGACCTCTTAAGGCAGTACAGAGATTCACATGAATCTGGAAGTAACACTTGTTGAGAGGAGGTAGAAGAGGTTGATGGGGAAATAGATTGATCTGTTTTGGTCACTCCACACTTGAGAAAATTATGCTATTATTGTTTTGAAAGTCAAAGAAAGTTAGCTATTTTCTCTTTTTTTGAGTTGGAGTCTCACTCTGTCGCCCAGGCTGGAGTGCAGTGGCCACTCCCGGCCACCGCAGCCTCGACCCGCTGGGCTCCGGCGATCCTTCCGCCTCAGCCTTCCGAGTAGCTGGAACTACAGGCGCGCGCTACCATGCCCGGCTAATTTTTTGATTTATTGTAGAGATGAGGTCTCGCTTGCCCAGGCAGGTCTCGAAGTAAAATCTTCGAAAAGAGAATTCTTTGGAGAAACAGGAATCTTGCATCCACGGCCCTCTTGCTCCCCCCTTTCCAGTTAGCAACTCTCCTAACTTAAAAGGATCAAGTCAAGGGAGATCTCAGGGTCACTTACATGTGTAGACAGTGCAGTGCAGTGGCTTGAATTCAGGGACCACCTTATATTCCTAAACCAGCAGCAACCAACCCTGCCACTTTCCAGGAAAGTTATTTAGCCTCTAGATCAATAATATTTCTAGGAACACAGAGAATAGGGCTTTCACTTAGCAAATGGCAGCTGTTAGGATGCTATTAGGGTCACCATCTTTTTTTTTTTTTTTACCCCCAACGACTGTAGAACAAGGCCTTATTAAAAGAGATGCTTCGAAGGTGACATACCCTTAGAGGGCTGGTCTCACCTGTATTTGCCTACCTAATGCCTGGCCACAGACCTGGCTTCCCTTTAATCCCTCAAAGGCAATGCCTCCTCACCGGGAGTGATTTTTGTCCTTTAGGAGACAGTTGGTGATGTCTAGAGGCACTTTTGATTCTCACACTTGGAGGGTTATTCCCAGGACCTAGTAAGTAGAGACCAGGAACGGTGCTAAACATCTCACAATACACAGGATGGCCCCCACAACAAAGAAATGTCTGGCCCAAAATCTCACTATGCCAACGATTAAGAAAAACCCTGCTCTGAGGATTAAGTGATCTGGGTCTCTCTGGAAAATGTGTCTACTCTACTGGACTACTAGAGAAACTCCTTAGACTCCCATCCTGAGAAGGAACGGCATAAGCCCTGAGGAATGCAACTAAATCTCACACTCCCCAGGCAGTGGTATAAAGATGTCTCAGGCTTGTTAGAAGCACTAAACAGCCATTGTGGTGGTCATGATAGAATACATTTTAAGCATTCTGACTCTCATTTTTAAATCCTAGCTCTTGCGCTGTTTTAGTCATGTGACCTCGAGGATATTAAGTGCTAGGATCCTTGGTTTCTTCAACCATAAAATAGAAATAATCCACCTGCCTTGTACAAAGTTGTGAAGATTCAAGGAGACAGTGCCTGTAAACCAGTCAGCCAGTTGCCGCTGGCATGTTGTAAATACTCAATAAACATAATCATTATCATCACTATTATTACTATCATAATGCCTACAGTAGTCAGAATTCAAATACCTCTTCTCATCAATATTATTATTCTGAAGATATTTTGGTTCCTTAAACAGTTGTGGGTGGCTAAGAGGCACGTGTACCTGTCTCTTCTTTGTGCCAAGACTCTCTGCAGAGTTGTGAGCCGCAGACAAGGAGAACAATCCAAACAGATGGTACCTTCACGGAGGCAGTTTTCTCCTAAGCCCTCCTCCTCCCTCCAAACCCCCCCCCCCCACACACACACACTGAAAGAAACTAAATGCTCTTCCAGGCTCTCTTCGTCTGTGGGATAATTTCTTTAAAACCTGCATGGAATCCCAAGTAATGAAGAATGATGAAGCTAATTATAGACTCACTGTTGTGCAAAATCCTGTCAGTTGTGTGTTCGTACAGATTATCTGGCTTAAGTCAAAGTTTACTCAAAGTGTTCAGTCTCAGAACCATCCAGAAGCTAACAGACCTAGCCTGTCAAATTTGTGGGGGCAGTGACGCCATACTGTTTGATTTTATAGCTTGTACATTGCCTAGAACTCTTCTGGCACCTAGAATAGCACACCAAAGAAAGTGGCTTATTTTATCTGTACTTGGTGAGACCATTTACACATTCGCTTAGAAACATAGGCGGTTCCAGGTGCAGAACTTTGTTGTTGTTGTTGTTATTTTTCCCCTGATAAGAAAAGCAGCACATACTCAATAGAGACGTTTTTAAAGTATGCCCCTTCTAAGAAATAAAAATTAAAGAAGGAAATCACCTATATTCCCTTCACCAACAGTAACTCTTGTTCAAGATATGTTATGTCTTTCCTTCCAGCGTTTTCTATTTGTGTATATAGGGATTTGTTTTTACTTTAGGGGCTTGACATTTTTTAGAACTTATAATCATGCTGTATAAAAAATGTAGACTGCTTTTTTTGCCTCTTGTACACTCACATAATAAACTATAATGGCAATATAATATTTGAACAAATGACTATAACAGTTTACTCAACCACTTCCCTGTTCCAAACATCTAAGTTACTTTTTCATTTTTATTGGTATAGCTGCAACAAACATTTTGAATACAGCTTTTTAAAAAAATAATTGTTCCAAAAAGAGGATTATTTCTTTCTCTTCTTTTCTTTTTGAGTTGGGGCCTCACTCTGTCACCCAGGCTGGAGTGCAGTGGCATGATCATGGCTCACTGCAGCCTCAAACTCTCACTTTAGCTTCCTGTGTAGCTGGTACTACAGGCATGTGCCACCACATCTGGCTGATTTTTTTTTTAAGTAGAGATGAGGTCTCACTATGTTGTCTAGGCGGGTCCCAAACTTGGGCTCAAGCAATTCTCCCACCTCTGCCTCCCAAAGTGCTGGGATTACAAGTGTGAGCCACCATACCTGGCCCCAGATGGAGGATTGTTTCTCTAGGATATATTCTCAGAAATATAATTACTAGGTCAGAGAATTTTAAAGACTTTTCAAGATGTTTTAAAGCCTTTTTAAAGACTCTGCAAGCATTTCCTGTGCTGCTCAGTGTGGATGTACTATATTAGTGTGAGTGAATGGCCATCTACCTCCCAACTCCTACCAAACTCTTTATCTGTTATGGGAACTTCCCTGATCCACCCTTTCTCATGACTCCAGAGGACCTGACTACTATCTAAAGCCACCCCTCTGGGATCAGTCCATTGTGATCATCCTGTGAACCCCAGTCTGGAAAAGAGTGGCTGAAGTCTGTCTACTCCTTCTCTAATACATTGAGCAGCCGGCCTCTGAGCCAGAACGGAAAGTTGGTAGAAGACAATACCTTCTTCGACCACTTACTTTTATTCCTTATATATTGAGCCTGGTTTTTTCTTGTTACCATGGCAACACAACCACAAGGCCAATAGATATTCCTTGCCACTTAAAGAGGAAAACTCAGCTGATAGGCAAGCAGGAAAGATGCAGGAAAGAAAAGACGAGTCCTTTTCTGTTTTCCCTCTGTGCTTCTGCAAATGGACAGAGATAACTTAAAAATTAGACTTTAAAGTCACACAGACGCTGACAGAGGGAACATCAGGAAGATTCTGGGGCTAGCAAGACCATCTGTTTCTAGTGCTAATTAAAATGGATGAAGATGAATCAAATTACCTCAGATCTCAGCTCTCCTTGATGGAAAACGTCTCAAAGCACAGGTCATTTTAGAGAATCCTTTCACCCTTTGGGGAATTCTCTGACTTCCAAACAACTTAGAATTATCTTAAAGATGAAGGGGGATTTAATAGCATGCCTCCAATAGCTCTCCTCAAATCTTGTCAGTTCCACTTCACCAGCATGCCTAATTCCCAATTGTTATTCGTCCCCCAGTTCCTCCTCCCACCGGCCCACATCACTCTCCGGGCTGTCTTCCTGAGACCCACCTCCGATGATGTCCGAATGAAAATCAATCCCAGCTCTCTAATGTCTCACGGAGGAGAGCCCAGCTGTCATAGCCCAGCACACAGTGGCCTCAGGACACAAAATGCCATCCTCACTAACTCTCCATTCCCAGAATGAGCCATTCATTCTCTTCAGGATTCTGTTCTCTTGCCGGAGCACACACAGTTTCTCTTCTGTAAAACACCCCACCCCCCTCTTCCAAACCCAATGCTAATCCCATTTTTCTCTAAATGGAGTCATTTCCTCCTCTGGGCTCACGTGTTTTTTCATTCATACCTAAGATGTAGCTCTTCCTACGCTGTGTTGGAACAGACTCTCCGTGGTCCACCTCCCCTCCTCTCCCTCATCTCTGCCTTGTTGTCTGGCATGTTGTAGACGGAAGCCATTACCCTCACAAACATGGGTTATTTGGTTAAAAGGATACTTGTGTCTTTCTGGAGAGATAGGAACAACAGTTTACACTTCTCTAGCACCAGACTTCTAGGGAACCGAAACCCCTCAACTGCAACATCATTATCAAACATATGCTGGGTTCCTAGCAGTATGGTCTCATGGTCAAGCATTTGGTTGCAGGAATTGTTAGTTGTTATTTGGGGAAGAAAGCTCAAAGAACATATTTTATCAACTTTTTGGGAAATCCCAAAAATATTCAAAAACAGTAATAATAGGATACTGACATCCTCTCCCCAATATTCCTTCCTCATTTTATATACCCATCACTGAGTTTCCACAATGATTTTGTTGATTTTGTTTCCTTTGTTGTCTGCCCTTCCCCACTACTCTTCTGAATTATTTTAAGGTAAATCCCAGATACTGTGTTACTTCATCTTTAAATATTTTATAAACAGTTTAGATTGAAATCCTAGCTCTTCTACCTACCATGACTGTAATTTAAGGCAGGTTAATGAACCTTTCCAGTGCTCATTGTCTATATATATAAAACAAGAATATTTATGGTACGCCCATCATAAGGTTATAGTTAGCAAATGGACTATTCTGTGGAAAACCTTTGATACTTAGCACCTGTCTAGTTCATGTACTAAGGGATCAGTGTTAACCATCAAAATCACTGTCATTATCATTACTGAATTTACACCACTGCACCAAGCCCTTGAAGCACGAAAGACATAAGACTGTATCCATCAGTAATCATGACTGACAGCAGAATGGGGGAAGCCTGGAGCATGGAAAAACTGGTAACTTCAGAGACAAAATAGGAGGCTAGAAAAAGAATCCTGTAAGAAGATGATGAGATCTTGAACTAGGCAATGACAAATAATGGAAATTATGTGTCCAACGTGATTAGAGTCAAGGCCTCTGACTGACTGCATCAGTGAGTGTCCTTCTGCAATTAAAGGTCAAGTTTAGACCTGGAAAGAGTAAGTTAAGGGAGGTGGAGGCAGTGATATAATGAGTTCCTCCTTAGGCTTATTGTCTCTGTGGTACAAATGGGGCATCCTATGGTGGTGCATCTTAGAAAAAAGACTTGGCATATTCTAAAGTTTCGATGTTTGCCCCCCCTGAACCCTGTGTTGAAATTAAATCCCAATGTTGGAGGTGGGGCCTCATGGGAGGTGTTTAGGTTGTGAGGCAAATCCCTCAAGAATAGATAAGCCGGGCTCGGTGGCTCAGCCTGTAATCCCGCACCTTGGGAGGCTGAGGTGAGTGGAATGCCTGAGCCCATGGGTTCAAGACCCGCCTGGGCAACTTGGTGAGACCTCATCTCTACAATAAATCAAAAAATTAGCCAGGTGTGGTAGCGTGCGCCTGTAGTTCCAGCTACTTAGAAGGTTGAGGTGGAAGGATCGCCGGAGTCCAGCAGGTCGAGGCTGCGATGGCCGGGAGCAGCCACTGCACTCCAGTCTGGGTGACAGAGTGAGACTCCAACTCAAAAAAAAAAAGAAAGAAAAAGAAAAGCCAAACTATATCTTTAATACTTTGCTTAGAAATTTCCTTGGCCAAATATTCAATTTCATAATTGAAAAGTTTTACATTCCACAAAACACTAGAATACAAAGAGAATTCAGCCAAGTTATTTGTTACTGTATAACAAGGATGACCTTTCTTCCAGTTTCCAATAACACTGTAAACAAAATAAAATTTTAAGCTGGAAACTACGGGGGAAGATGGAGGCTCAGGCAGTCAGACTATGTGAGTCCCCATGTGAGTGAGTGAATGAGTGTATGGAAAATTTTGTGTACATGCTGGTGAATGAGTGGGTGTGTGAGTAGCTAACTGAGTGAGGGCTAGGGCAGACCCAAACCCCTTCCTCCGCAGCAATCCTCTGAATGTCAGACTCACACAGCTGGGCCGTGACTGAGAAGGACAAACCCAAGGCACAGACTGGATGTTAGTCACAATAGGAGAACTCCAGTCCAGGATAGACCTGGCTGGGGCACCCCCCACGTGAGTACATACCTGGGGAAAGGACAATACTGTATCTTCCCACAAGAGGAGATCTCCCTGACCATACGAGAGTGGTAGGGGAGAACTGCAGCCCCAACCACCCCCACCGCCCCTCCTCCTTCCCTGTTTCAGACACTGAGGAGAGAGTGAAAGAGGTAGCTCTGCAGGAGACATCTGATTAGAAGAACAATTACAGAACCTGCCACAAGAAGGCAGGGGTTTTTTCAATTTTCAATTTTTAAAAAAAATTTTTAAATTTTTTTGACTGCGTGTTTGTTAATTCATCTATTTTTAAAATATTATTCTTTTGTGCATTAATGTGTATGTGAGGGTTTGATCTGCTCCTCCCAAATATTTTTTTCTTTTTCTGTTTCTTTCTTCTTTTATTTGTCATTTTCTGTTTGTGTGCCTATGTGAATGACTGAATGTTCATCTTTCAATTTTATTGTTGGTTTGTTTTTGCTCTTTTGTTCTTCTGGGTTTTTTAATTTCATTTTTTATAATTTAAGTTGTGTGCCAATATATGTGTGAGGTTTCAACCTAAATTCTATTTTGCCCCCCTCCAGTCTTTCAGTTTTTCTTCTCTATTCACTTTATGCTAAGCGCGTGTGTGTGTTTAGTTTTTTTGGTTCTTTGTTGTTGTTGTTTGTTTTGTTTCACTTTGTTGATATTCTAGTTTGTTTTGTGGTGTGTGTGTAGGTGTGTGTATGTGTGTGTGTGTGTGTGTGTTCAATTGTTTTTTGCATTGGTTTCTGCTTTGCATCATCATATAGAGTGGTGGGGGAGTGGGTCTCAGGGAACACATACCACAATCAGTGAACATTATAATTTGCAAGTAGTTTCTGAATCCTAGAGCCCTATCCTCTATTTTATTCAAATTTCAAAAACTACAAGAGACAACACAGCTTCCCATACACCATCCTATTTCAAATAGAACAAATCCAAAACCCATATCAGGGAAAAATAGAGGACTCAGCAAACTTCAGAAGGAAAAGCATCTCCACTGACACTGAATAACAGAACTAAAGAAAAAAGCAACAGATCTGTCACAAATGAGGAAAAAATTAAAAGAAAACCTCAGTCAATTTCAAGTGCACCAAAGACAAAACTGAGAAATCAGACCTTGGTGCTCAAACAACGGAAGGCATCAATGACTGGTCCCAGAATATGACAGGGATTAGAGAATGAATGAAAAGAGTGAATAAGACGCAAGAAAGAAGCAACACTGAAAGAACTTGCAACAGAGATTTTGGCAATAAAAAAATTTCATTCGGGAAATAAATAACAAAAAATATATTAAGCACAGAAGAAAGAAAAATAAAGAATGACCATACACTTCCCAAGAGAACAGCAGAGCACAGAATCAACAGAGAATGCAGTGCAACAAGAAACTTGAAAACATACACATACATTAGCCCCAAAACCAAGAGAAAACAAGCAAAGAAAAAACTTTATAAGAAGCTCATGACAGCAATAAACAATAACATTTCAATAATCAGCCTGAATGCGAATGGACTAAATGCACCACTGAAAAGATGCAGAATAGCAAACTGATTAAGAAACCATGACCCAATTATTTGTTGCATCCAGAAGACTCATCTCACTAAAAGGGATGCACACAGACTCAAACTTAAAGGATGGAAAATGAGTTTCCAGGCAAATGGATCACAATATAAGGCAGGAGTCACGATCTTAATATCAGACAAAACAACCTTTAAGCATATAAAAGTATAAGAAGATGCAAAAGGACACTACATAATGATAAAAAGTTCAATCTATCAATAAGAAATTGCCATCTTAAACATATATGCACACAACACAGGAGCACCAGCACTTATAAAGCAACTACAAAGTAAACTAAAAAAGGATATTGACTCTAACACTATTATAGCAGGGGACTTGAATACTCCAATAACAGCCTTAGATAAGTCATCGAGGCAAAAAATCAACAAGGAGATCCAGAACCTAAACTTGACACTCAACCAAATGGACTTAATAGATACCTATAGATTATTCCACCCAACAAGCACAAAATATACATTCTATTTATCAACAAATGGAACATACTCCAAGATCGATCACATCCTTGGCCATAAATCAAGCATAAACAAATTCCATAAGGTTGAAATTTTGCCAGGCACATTTTCAGACCACAGTGAAATAAAAATCAACATGGACAACATTTCCCCAAAGCCCACAAAGACATGGACACTAAACAGCATGATGCTGAACAACTACTGGGTGAACACTGAAATCAAAACAGAAATTAGAAGATTCCTGGAAACAAATGAAAATGAAGAAACATTTTACCAAAACCTCTGGGATACCATGAAACCAGTTTTAAGAGGGGAATTTATATTTCTATGAGTACATGTCAAGAAAACAGAAAAATCACAAGTGGAGAGCTTAATAAATCACCTAAGGGAACTGGAAAGAGAAGCTACCAAAACCCCAACTTTAACAGAATACTCCAAATCACCAAAATAAGAGCCCAAATATGGGACATAGAAGACAAAACATATGATAGAGGACATTAACAAAACAAAAAAGCTGGTTCTTTGAAAGAATTAACAAGATTGATGGGCCCCTAGCCAGAATGACCAAAAAAATGAGAGAAAAACCCCCCCAAAACACAATCAGAAATACAAAAGATCAAATCAAAACTGTTCCCAAAGAAATACAAAAGATTATCAGAGATTACTATGTACACCTATATGGAAGCAAACTTGATAACTTAAATGAAATGGAGGGCTTTCTGACATCACCCAAACTCCCCAGATTGAAACACGAAGACAATGATACACTCAATAGACCAGTAAAAACCCAGGAAATTGACTCTGTCATACGAAAACTACCTACAAAAAAAAAAGCCCTGAACTGGATGGCTTTCCAGCAGAATTCTACAAAATGCACAAGGATCTCAAATCAAACCTTTTGAAAGTATTCCAGGCAATTGAGAAAGATGGAATTCTCCCCAAATTATTTTACAAAGCTAAAATCACACTGATACCAAACTGGGTAAAGATCCAACAAAAAAAGAGAACTACAGGCCAATATCCCTTATGAACACAGATGCAAAAATCCTCAATAAGATTCTAGCAAACTGAATCCAAACACACATCTCAAGAATCATCCACCATGACCAAGTAGGCTTCATTCCCAGGATGCAGGGCTGGTTTAACATTCACAAGACCATAAATATAATTAAATACATCAAGAGATGTAAAGACAAGAGCACATGATTATATCATTAGATGCAGAAAAAGCTTTTGATAAAATCCAACATTCCTTCTTGATAAAAAAAAAAAACCTCAAACACCAAGTATAGAAGGAACATACCACAAAGTAGTATGTGCCATCTACCATAAACCCACAGCTAACATATTGTTAAATGGACAGAAACAGGAAACATTTCCCCTGAATACTGGAACAAGACAAGGCTGTCAACTCTCACCCCTCTTGTTCAACATTGTGTTGGAAGTTCTCATTAGGGCAATTAGGCAGGAGAAGGAAATCAGGGGTATCCAAATAGGAAAAGAGGAAGGCAAGTTATCCCTCTTTGCTGATGATATAATCATGTGCTCTTGTCTTTACATCTCTTGATGTATTTAATTATATTTATGGTCTTGTGAATGTTAAACCAGCCCTGCATCCTGGGAATGAAGCCTACTTGGTCATGGTGGATGATTCTT
>CAUYQG010166558.1:0-20614 GCA_963574415.1 Tarsius wallacei
GCAGGAAGGAAACCGGATAGTAATTGTTAAAGGTCAACTTTGTTGTGAATGAAAAAAGTACGTATGTAGGCGTTTAGTTAGTAGCATAGGAAACATTTTTGTGGGTGCAGGGCTGGGTGGAAAAACTATATAAGCATGTGAGAGTTGAATAAAAATTGGCAGAGTCTTGAGCTCTACCCAAGAAAGTGACTCCTGTTGTTCTTCTTCGCCATTCCCAATTCTCCCGCCTAAGGCCCTGCCTCTCTCCTGGAGCTGGTCTCCGGCAGATGAGATCTCGCTAAGTTGTCCAGACTGTTCCTGAACCCATGGGTTCAGGCAATCTGCTCACCTCAGCCTCCTAAAAGTGTTAGGACTACAGGCTTAAGTCACTGCACCTGGCAAAATATTAAATTTTTAATTATGCAATCTCTTGCTTTTGCTTGTTCTGCTTTAAAAAATTTTATTTGACTATTTTTTATCTCACTTAGCATTTCTATAAAAACTGAATTTTATGATTTTTCTATGGTCAGATTTCCAGTTAATACTGCTATAATTCACTTTAATTAAATATCTTTCTACATAGACATTTTAGTTCAAAAATGCATCTCCAAATAATCTAAATTAAAATAAGGAAATTTGTTTGTACTATAAAAACTCCACAAATGGCAAATCTTGATGCAAAGCATTACCTGTGACCTGGCTTATTCCCTATCCACAAACCAGGATATATCTTAGTGACTCAGTTTTAGTAAGAGTGTGTGTGTGTGTGTGTGTGTGTGTGTGTGTGTGTGTGTGTGTGTGTTTTCCATCATCTGGATACCTTTCCAATGAGAATAAAATTTCTATAGCCATCCCAATCCTTATATCTCAATGTCTTCCTCCACAGAGAAAATGAAATCAAAACAAAACAAAAACAGCTTTTCATTGCTCTAACCACATCAATAAATTACTGCTTTATTTACACTGGTCCTGAAGAAGTCACAACAGACAAGACAGGGGTTAGTTTAACACAGTGTAAGCCACCTTGATGCAAGATTTAAGATTTAATAAAAACAACATGGGAAAGGTAGTTTCTTGAAGAAAATTTGAACTTTTGAGGAAAAAACAAAATTAGACTAGGGCCCCCAAAACTACAAATGTCTCTCTATAGAACCTTTGGTTCTAAAAAAAAAAGTTAATTCATACATTTGAATATTGAGGCAAAGGGTATACATCTATAGTTCCCGCATTTTACAAAAATAACCAGAAAGCTTATATAAAGTGTATGTCCACTGACACTTTCCTTGGAGATTTTGCTTCAGTGTATTTGGTTTGAGTCCCAGGAACTACACATTAAATCAAGTACCTCAGGATTATTTTGATTTATGAATACATAAACTTTTAAAGAAATTTACTTCCATGTAGCAAAGTCTGCTAGTAAGCAGACTTTCTTTTCCAGTTAATGTTCATAACACATTAAAACTCTTCCACTATTATTGATTCTGTTGCCTATTATTTTATATCATTTTTTACTCTAAAGCATGAAAACCGAAAGGGTATAAGTATATATGTACATATATAATTTAAATGGTTGTACATACATCTATATGACTTTAATGGCTGTTGCACTTTGGAAACCAATATATTTTAAAGTTATTTTGTTAAAATACTTTCCCCGTTATCTGATCTCAATTTTAGTCATGTTTGAATTGGTCTCTAATGATTTATTAAATATGTAAATACTTAAAAATTATATTCTTGTCATGAATGGCTGTCCCTTGATCCAAGAGCTAATGGCCAAGTCACAAATATCTAGTACCTACTGGATTAGCATTCTTTATGGAAGACTTACAAGATCAAAGGCAGATACGTAGGTCTCTGGGGCAATGCACAGTGACCCATTAGAACCTTTTGGCCGGCCCATTATTGACATAAGGATATGGGTCAAGGGAAATTGTTTCTAGAAGGATCTTGCCAGATGCTCTATGGAAGTGGATATGGCATCAGTCCATTCCCTGTTCTGTTCGGGGTCCAGAATCCAAGTATTGCCCTTCTGTTTCATGATCTAGCAAACTACCAGCAATATATATGTGATGTCAACATTTTTTTTCTGGTTGGGGAAATACCTACCTATCCCTGGAAAGATAGGCAAGGCCTTGGGGTCCAAGCTTTGATATTATGCAGACTGAATGGTCTTAATTCCTGGGCTACAGCTAGTTTCCTTAAAGCTTTCCAGGAATCTCACTCAAAGTCAGGAGGGCATCCCTGAACAAATAAATCCTTATATCTCAATGTTCTCACTCCTGCTTTCATTCTCCCTTCCCCATCCTCTCCTTAATTTCGTAATTCCTTATTTTACCTATTTTGTGCTTAGGCATAATGTCTTCAAAATTGAATGATATGTATGTTAAATAAATTGATATATTGTGAAAACAAAAAAATTTAAAATTTAAAATTACAGAAAAATACATTTGATGAAAATAATAACTTATACCTTTAAAGGCAATAAAGATACTGAAGATCTAACAGTGTCATAGGTTTCATATGTTAAAATACTCTAAATTGATTAACATCTATTGAACAATATTTTTATTTAAAAGAAGTTGACAAAAATAACCATGAAATATTTAAAACACAAAACAGCCGGGCTCAGTGGCTCAGCCTGTAATCCCGTGCCTTTGGGAGGCTGAGGTGAGTGGATTGCCTGAGCCAGCGGGTTCGAGACCCACCTGGGCAAGCGAGACCTCATCTCTACAATAAATCAAAAAATCAGCTGGGCATGGTAGCGCGCGCCTGTAGTTCCAGCTACTTGGAAGGCTGAACTACTTGGAAGGCTGAGGCGGAAGGATCGCTGGAGCCCAGCAGGTCGAGGCTGCGGTGGCCGGGAGCGGCCACTGCACTCCAGTCTGGGCGACAGAGTGAGACTCCAACTCAAAAAAAAAAAAACAAAAAACAAACACAAAACAAAACTTGAAAATGTTTATCACTTTAAATTCTATTATTCAATAATAAAGATATATTTAAGTACATTTTTATTGTTATGATGACCTAATGATATATGAGGAGAAATAATCTATGGAAGGCGATAGTTAGAACAATGCTGCATTGGTATGAGAACCCTTACAGGAATTGAACTTACATGTCTCTATTTCAAATCTTGTTGGTATCATACACTGCCCTACATATCTTACACCCTGTTTTAAGCTAATTGTCTGCTTTTCGCTTGTGTTCAATTAAATTCTAAAGCCCACAGATTCCAAGGTGATACTGTCTAATCACTTTATATGCTCGAACAATTTTTAAAAAATATTTTCTTCTCTTGATTTGTACGTGAAATCAATTAGTCATTTAACAACATACAATACAAACATTAGTGTCAGGCACTACGTTTGGCAATGTAGGCTCTAAACAATTTCAAAAAGTCACTTTAAATGCTAAGTCTATTAATCAATAGATATCTATTGAACACCTAATACATGTCCTGTTCTAAGTGTTTAAGGAATAGCAGTGCACAATAGAAAATAAGTGTCTTTTATAAATCTTACACTCAAACTAAGAGCGAAACAAAAAAACATAATACAGAAGACGAGAGAGCAAGAAGGGAAATAGAAAAAAGAAGGAGAAGGAAGAGTAAAGGTAGGAGAAGAAGGAAAACAAGAAACCTATGATTGTAAGTTTTAGGCGGTGATATATGTTGAAAAATACAAATAAAATAATCAAAGATGGTGTTAGGAATGGAAAATATATAACCATTAGTCTCCTAAATAACTTATGGAACATATTCTAGGAAGAGGGAACAGCATATTGTGGATGGAACTATCTGAGATCATCGTAAAATAGGAGGGGCGAGAGGAGGGGGGCAAGGTCGACTTTGTAGTCCATGATAAATGCCAAAGTTCTCTAGTCATAACTGGAGGATTTTCAGCAAACAGTAATATAAGCTTATTTGTGTTTTCAAAAGATGACTTAAGCAAGTGAGTATAAAGAGAATATGATGGTGGAACTAAGGCAGAAAAAGGTATAAAGGTTGGGAAACACCCTCTCTAAATCACACTAAGAAATGATGGTGGTGTTACTAAAAGAATATTCAAATTTCAGATGTATTTGAAGGTAGAGCCACTAGCATCTATTGGTGCAAGGAAGAGTGATAAGTAACAGAGAGAGGTAAAGAACACCAAATTTTAAGATATGAATAAATAGAAGAATAAAGTATCTATTGAAAAATAAAAGAATAGACCTGGAGAGACTAAATTTGCATGTGAGAAAAACAGAAATAAAAAAGTTCTGTTTGGTACAATTTTTTGAAATAACTATTTGATATTCATGTAGATACATTATATAACAACTGAATAGAAGAGTCTGGATTTCAAAGAAGTTGTCAGGATTGCAGTTATAAATCTGAGAGGGATCAGAATACAGTGGTATTTGATGCCATTGACTTCATGAAGTCTCCTTTAGATTTAGTATAAAATACAGTCAATAAGCCATCCAAGGGCTGAGCACACAGCAGAACTAGTGATCTGAAATCCAAAAAGGTGATCCTATCTAAGAGTACTTGATGTAGAAACAGAATTGAAAGAGAATAATTTCTTGTAAGAAACATAATAATGCATTTTAGACTGGATATTAACCCTTTGTTGGATATATAGTTTGCAAATTTTTCTCCCATTCTGCAGGTTGTCTATTTACTCTGGTGATAGTTTCTTGTGCTGTACAGAAGCCCTTTAGTCTAATTAGGCCCTAGTTTTCCTTTTTTTTCTGCATTTGCTTTTTAGAACTTGATGATGAATTTGTTACCTGTGCCAATGTCCAAAATAGTGTTTCCTTGGTTTTCTTCTAAAATTTTAATAGTTTAAAGTATGTAAATAAATCAATAGGAATACAAACCTATTAAACATGAGCAAGGAACATAAACAGACACCTTTCCAAAGAAGACATACAAGTGGCCAAAAAACATGAAAAAAATGCCCAACTTTACTAAGCTTCAGAAAAATGTAAACCAAAACCACAATGACATACCGTATTACACCAGTCAGAATGGCTATTATTAATAAGTCAATAACAACAGATGTTGGTAAAGTTGCAGAATGAGGGGAACATTCATACACTATTGGTGGTAATGTAAGCTAGTTTAACCCCTAGGGCAAGTAGTGTGGAGATTTCCCAAAGAACTAAGGGTAGATTTGACATTAAACCAAGCAACTCCACTACTACATATCCACCCAGAAGAATACTAAGATAGCTGCACTTGTATGTTTGGCAAAAACATGGCACCATCCTAAATACCCAACAGCAGTGAATTTAATAAAGGAAATGTGGTAAATATACACTGCCTAATGCTAGGCAGTCATTAAGAAGAATGAAATAATATTCTTTGCCGTAATGTGGATGCAGCTGGAAGTCAATATTCTGAGTGAATTAACACAGAACAAGAAAAACAAATACCACGTTTTCTCACTTATAAGTGGGGCCAAAACACAGGCATAAGGATGAGAACAGACACTGGGGACTTCTAATGGGAAAAGTGGGAAGAGAGATAAGGAAATGAATTGAAAAACGACCCATTGGGCACTATGCTTGTCATTTAGGTGATGAGCTAAATAGAAGCCCAATCAATCCTCAACGTTACACAGTATACCCATGTAATAAACCAGAACATGTATCCCTTGTATCTAAAATAATTTTTTAAGAATGTATTTTAGAAAGCCTGAAATACTTCTTCATAAATTCTGTTCAGTTGAGCAGGGTAAAAAGACGAAACTGGCACTTGGATTTTGCAATATAAACATTATTGAGGTTTGTTGCTAAGTTGTAATTTAGAATGTTTGGGGATTGGCCCTGTCCCCAAAACAGGGTATCCATAAGAGAAACGTACAAGAGGGAATAAAGAAGATAATGAGTAATAATTTTTTCAAAGAGAAAGAAATGAGACTATCACTCATGGTGAAATATCAAAATAAAAAATCCCTACTAATATAGAACTTATGAAAAAAGACATATATGTAAATATTCAATGTATTGTATGCTGTATATGAGGAGAGACATCCCCACAAACAGTACTTATTTATTAAAAATTGTGTATGTATTTGACATTTTAAAACTTCAGTCACCTTCAAAGTACTCTACGTTTCATGCAATACACCTGTCAAGTTGCTTTTTCTACTGTTCGAAAGTTTTTATTAACATATCAATTTTACTTTTAGTGCTTCTGACGTTTTTTGTTTTACCTCTTCCACATTGGTAAGATGTTTCCCTTTGAGGACCTCTTTTCATCTACAGAAACAAAAAAATGTCACTCAGGGTGAGGTCAGGCAAGGTAGGACATGGGGGTCATACGATTTTTGGCCAAAAACTGCTAGACACTCAGTGTGATTTGGGCAGGGGTGTTAGTAAACTATCCATCCTGAAATGGGCAAACACGTTGAAGGAATCTCCCTCCCCAAAATTATCAATAAAGCTGAATGCATCCTCTCACAATAACGCTAGCTGGTACACTTACCTAACAGGGGAAACCTGTACTACAAGGGGCCTTCCCTCCAAAAGAAAATTTCAATGTTTTTGGGTCTCTCTTTGTGGGACAAAAAAAAAGAACTATGACCACAGATTTATGGATGCATTCACATAGAAGCCTGAGTCATGAAACAATTAACTATATAGTTAGTTATTCAATAGTGCTTACAATTTTGTATAGATATGATATCCTGAAGAACAAAAATTGAATTTTATAATCTTTTTCTAAAATATTAATATTTGCCTTGTGAATGAAATAGAAAAATGACTTCAATTCTCCTTGTAAGCTGAAGACTTTCATCAGATTTTTCCATTAAATCCATGTGCTCAAGTAAATGCTGACAGCCATATTGCTTGCCTTGTAATTCTGCAAAAGTAGTCCCTGAGAGTATGTATTGGGACAGTTGACAGTTTTACCTTTTCGGCAAAAGAATTAATTTAATTCTCTGCTTTAATTTGAAGTTCAGTACAAAAGGCATTCTAAAAGGAAATTCATCTTAGCTCTCAAAACCAGATCATTGGAAATATATTGTTTAGACAAAGCAAATGCCATAGAAAATATAAATTAACACATCGAAAGCAAAATTCTTTTGTTGATTGTAAAATGAACTTATTACTCCTTGTCCAAAGGGCTGTTCTTTAATCATATAAGAAGGCATTTATGCATGCCCAACATTCTAGCCTTCCATAAATGTATTACATGTCAGAAATAATGTTGGCCTCTGATAAAACACTTTTACTCCTTTTACTTCTCAAAAAATGCTATATTTTGCTTAATATTTGGTTTACATAATTATTAGTAAAAGACACTATTGCCTATCTCACATGTATTTATATTTCAAATCTATTTCGAGGTGAGCCATCAGCAGAAAGGGTATAATCTAAGATAAACCACATCATAATACACACATCAAGCATGAACAAATTTCAAAAGGTCAAAATCACACCAAGTATTTTTTCACACCACAGTGGAATTAAAATAGATGTCATCACCAATAGGAATTCCCCCAAACACACGAATACATGAAAACTAAACAACATGTTTCTGAATGATTTTTGTGTTAACAGAGAAATCAAGACAGAAATTAAGATATTCCTAGAAAAAGAATTAAAAAAAAAAAACGAAAAAACCACAGCACAGCACACCAAAACTTATAGATGCCATAAAAGCCTTGTTGAGAGGGAAGTTTACAACATTGCATGCACACATCAAGAAAGATCTCATGAAAAACGCCTAAAATCACAGTCAAGGGAGCTGGAAAAACATGAACATCCCAATCTAAAAACCAGTAGAAGAATAAAAATTATCAAAACAAATCAAAACTTAATAAAATTGAGAGTCCCCCCAAAAAATCATACAAAGGATCAATGAGCCAAAAAGCTGGTTATTTGAGAGAATAAATAAAATTGATAGATCCTAGCCAGATTCTCATACACACGCACGCACACACACACACACACACACCCCCACACACACACCCATAGTAAAAAGTTGAATAAACCAATCAAAATTGAAAAAGGCAATTTTATGACTGACCCTGAAGAAATACAAAAGATTATCAGAGATTACTATGAACATCTGTATGTGAGTAAGCTAGGAAATCTAGAGGAAATGGAAAGATTCCTGACAACACACAAGAACAAATGGAAGAATATCCCAATCACATGAATTGAAAGAATCAATATTATCAAGATTTCCATTCTACACAAAGCAATCTACAGATTTCATTAAGTCCCTATTAAACTACCAGCAACATTTTTCAAAGACCTAGAAAAAACAACACTTAAATTTATATGGAAGCACAAAAACGAAAAAGAACCCAAATAACTAAAGAAACCCTTAGCAAAACTAAAGAAACTCTTATCAAAAAGCTGAGCCATCTCACTCTCAGACTTCAAACCTTACTATAAGATTACAGTAACAAAAACAGCATGATACTGGTACAAAAATAGACAGACCACTGAAACAAGAATGAAAACCTTGAAATAAACCTTGAAATAAAACTATAGACTTTCAATCAACTAATCTTTGACAAATCCAACAGAAAAATACATTCGACCCAGCAATCCAATCACACCTAGAAATGTACCCCCAAATATACAAATTACTCTACAAAAAGGACACTTGAACACATGTGTTTATTGCAGCACTATCTACAATAGGAAAAAAAAAGCAAACATGGAATCAACCAAAATACCTATTGAAAGTGAACTGAATAAATTTTTTTAAAATATGGCACATTTTCACAATGGAATATTATGCATACATAAAGAAGAATGACACGTCCTTTGCAGCAACATGTATGCAACTGGAGAAAATCATTATAAGTAAACCATTACAGAAACTGAAATCTAATATCTAGTGTTCTTACTCGTAAGAGGGTACTAAACATTGGGCATGTGGGCATACGAATGGGAATAATATAGGGAAGAAGGAAGGGGGAATAAGGGACACCAAATCACCCATTGTGTACCACTACCACCACTGGGGAGGGAGGGCTTGTCAGAAGACAAAACCTCATCTTCATGCAGTATACTTATCTTGCAATTCCTCACATGTTCCCTGTGATTCTAAAATAAAAACAATTGTAATAATTTATAATTTTTATATTTCTCATTAAATACAATGGATTACCACAGAATGGTACTGGTACATTAGCCTGTTAGGGACTGGGCCACACAGCAGAAGGTGAGTAGCAGGTAAGGCAACAAAGCTTCATCTATATTTACAGCCACTCCCCATCGCTGGAATTAGTGCCCAAGCTCCAGCTTCTGTCAGATCAGTGGTGGCATTACATTATCATAGGAGCGTGAACCCTATTCTGAACTGCACACGATTGGGATCTAGGTTGTGCACTCTTTATGAGACTTTAATGCTTGATAATCTGAGGTGAAGTTGAGGTGGTGACACTAGCACTGGGGAGTGGCTGCAAATACAGATTAACATTAGCAGTGAAGTTTGACTGTACAGAGAGCATAATAAATCAATTGCTTTCAGACTCAATAAAATTTTATCAGTGAGTGGCAAGTGAGTTGATATACTTCACTTGTACAGCTGCCTCTGGTGGCAGGCTTTAAGTCAGAATCTGATACTTATTAGTCCATGTGTGTCATTCCCATTATTATTTTATTTTATTTTATTTTATTTTATTTTATTTTATTTTATTTTTGAGTTGGAGTCTCACTCCGTCGCCCAGACTGGAGTGCAGTGGCCACTCCCACCACCGCAGCCTCGACCTGCTGGGCTCCGCGATCCTTCCAGCTCAGCCTTCCAAGTAGCTGGAACTATAGGCGCGTGCTACCACACCCGGCTAATTTTTTTTTTTTTTTTTTTTTAATTGTAGAGATGAAGTCTCACCAAGTTGCCCAGACGGGTCTCGAACACACCCGCTCAGGCAATCCACTCACCTCAGCCTCTCAAGGCGTGGGATTACAGGCTGAGCCACTAATCCCGGCCACTCCCATTATTTTATTTATCACTTCCATCAGCACCCTTTCTTAAAAAATGGTGAGCTATATAATTGTTTTATTATATTATAATGTAATAATAATAGAAACAAAGTGCACAATAATTGTTATTCACTTGAATCATCCCACAGTCATCCTTCCACCCCAGTACATGGAAAAAAAGATGCCTTTTACAAAATGGGTTCCTGATGCCAAAATGGTTTGGGATTGTTGATATAAAGAACACTCAGAGGTATCTATAATAGGTATTAAGAAGGGGCATTGATATATAACATCAAATAATTGAAGTGTACAGTATAATAGGCAATTACAATTTAAAAATCATGAAAGGTCTCACTGTTGAAGTATCCAAAGTAGTTTTAAATACCAGATATTGAATTGATGGACAAAAGTTTACCAAGAGTTGTCAAAAAAACAAAAAAAATAAGGAAATTCTAACATAATACATATTGTACTAGCAGCGTGGACATCTGCTGTACCTTTAACCAGAATATGGCAAAGTCAATAATTTTAAATCACATAGATGTATTTACAGATATTTCCAATTTTAAAATTCTTTATATCATTAACGACAACATTTCATTCAGTCAATTTTTAAGTAATTCATTTGAGAACAGCTATTTTAAATGCTAAATTAAACATAACCTGGAAGCAATATCTTTGGAAATGTATAGACATACTTGTTCAGTAAGGTTTCTCAATAAACAAAAGCCAGTGCACTGGCAGCAAATTCTACAAATTGTTGTTATCACAATATACCTGACAGCCATAGATATAAATGAACATTAGACAGAAATATTTAATAAAAGCTTTTAAATTGTTACATATGTTCAGAGTGGATACTGAATTCTGAATTTTCCATTCTTTTGAAGGCAATATCTAAAGTTAACATTTTTTTATCCATAAAGTCTTTGGTTTTCACATTTAACTGACTGACTCATTCTTTTATTTGGGTGGTAAGATGAGTTTTAGCAATATCTGGAAAGACACTTCAATTACTTAGATCATAAGTATGATTTGGTTTGGCTTTTTAGATGCACATATCTTTTATATCAAGCACATATAGCTGTTTTTTTTTAAATAAGGCCAAGATGCTTCTGTAGAGATATTCAAAATAATTATAAAAGGACATCATAAATATTTTCTGAGCTATATGACAATAAGAAATAAATAAGAATTATTATAGTTTATGTTTTCCATCATATTGGAGGTTTTATCAAATAGGCTGATACTTTTAAAAGTGCACATTTTACATATTCTTTCAGGTTATTTCTGAAATGAAAATCACATAAATCAATTAGATTAGAAAATTAAGTTTGTGGTTAAATATAAGTAATGGGAGCTCTTAAATATGTTTTCATTTTATAAATATGTTCCAAAATTGATTGAAATAACTCATGTTTTATAAATCAAATCTAAGAAATAAAAATACCATTCTTAGCACCAGTTCTCATCTTCATTTAACAATAATCAATATCCAGGAAAATATATATGCATTAATACCATAATAAAATCTCCATTATTTCTACTGAAGGAATCTGTTCTTCGTTGTAAATTTTAAAAAATAATTAGACGTACTCTTACTTTTCATTATTTGTAGTTTAGAAGTATTTATTTTTAATATTTTTTCTTTGTTTATATTTTATTTTGTATTATTTTGGTATGTGATGCTGGTTTTAAAAATAGTATGCAGTAATCCACATTTCCTGTGCAAGAATGATTAAAGTTTAGAAAATGTGACTCAGAATATTCAGGAGACAACAGTGTTTGTACACTTACTTTGTCAAGTATCAATATATTTTCTTTTCTGTGGGTTAAGTCATTAAAACAGATGCTCCTTTTTCAGCTGTAAGGCTCATTAGTCTCCTAATTTATTTTATTTCCTTATTATTGTTAGTGATTTAGATTCTTAGCTTTGTATTTTATATTATTTTTTCCATTTTTAAAGAATTCTAAGTTTTTTCATCAAATGACAATTTCTGTAATAGAGCATTTTAAGCTTCTCAGTTATATGAAGAAGGCTTTACAATAATATTCTTATCAAAAACTATTGGATAGGATCCCAAGTTTGAATATACAATTGCAACGTGCCAATTTAAATGTAAATAATGCAGTGATTGTATAATTATGTGCTGTTAGAATGTTTTTATGAAAGAACTACCATGTTATAAAAATCAAATATTTTCATAATACTTCTTTTTTGAATCTGCCTATAACATACAATTATAAAGTTTTTTAAATGAAGTATGCTATTAAAATGGAGGAGGAATGGTAACTAGTTATGCTTTTAAGTAGAAATAAATTGTAATTCTCTAATATTTAAAAATTCTAGAATGATTATTGTATTTGATAGCCTTTTCTTTCACAAACTTAAGCAAATATTCAGAGATAAGAACAAGTAATCTGATTTCAATGTACCTGGGCATAATCAAAACATGACCCTTAATATGATTAAGGCCTCCTGTGGCCAAACAAAAAGCAAAATGCGGGTTCTGGTACCTTAATAAACCGGGAAATTTATGTTGACATCTGCTGATGGATATATTGGGACTTTTGCCTTGAAATGTTCAGCTACAACTTTTAGAAAAGCCCTAATAATACTAAACACTAATAGATTTTTTATGATGTAAGGAAATATTACTTAGTTGACATTGTCCTCTGAATCTATATTGCACACTTCATATGTTCACATCTGGTCTTGTCAAGGATATAAAGTGACATGGAAAGCAGATATAGATACTTCTCTAGAAAATATAATAAATGGAACAGAACTCAAGTGCTTTATTTATTATTTTCTTCTTTAAATTTTTTTATTTTAAAATTGTGAGGTACAATTCAGGGTTAGGTATACAAATATTCATTGTGCAGGTACCCTTGTTGATGAGGTATGCCCCCCTTCCCCATGCAGTTTCCCAGTTCTGACAATCCCACCTCCCCGCCCTCCAATGTCCCCACAGTTTCCCGCTACTGTCATTCCTTTTCTTATGACTCAAGTGCTTTAAACTTTTCAAAAAGTAGTGTGTCAATCATGAGGTAGAAATTTGAGAACAAAATTTAGAAATGTATATGGTGGCTGAACAATATGGAATCAAGGTTATAAGAAAAATGTATCCCTTTATATAATCAGCAATAGAAATGGAGGTTGATTCAAAGACAAACATTTCCTTAAAACAAAGAATAGAGACTGGGGACTGAGAAGTACAAATTTAATGGGGAGGAAAAAAAATCAGGTGTGAAGAGGTTGTCCTTTACCCAGAAAATACCATGCAGATGCAGTATTAAGTCAGTACATTCAGAGATGCTAGTCAGCATGTGTAAAGTTTGTAATGCGAAATAAATAAATTCTAGAGGTCTGCTATACCTCATCATGTCTATAGTTAACAGTGCTGTATTGTATTCTTAAAAAGTTGTTAAAAGGATAGATATCATGTTAAATGTTTTTACTACAATAAAAGTAAAAGTTTACTGAGAGCTCATCCACTGAAAACATTGCCTTGCTCCCATCGAATGCCCTTTACTCATCTTTGCATACAGTGCAAAAAGGAGAGTTGTTCCAACATAAATGATGATGATGAAACTAATATTTTAATTGAATGCTTGTCACATGAATGCTTTGAGTAATAATATAGATTATATCTTCATATGTATGCATTTTATTCATTTATGTACATTTAGTTTATATTCATTTATGTGAATGTAATCGTCACAAAAAGCCAATGCAATATGCTATTTTCTCATTTTATAAATAATCATAATGACTTGTTAATATTTAAGTTTAACAGCTAAAGTTGGCATTATTTTATATATAGTAAAACTTCAAGGCTCCACCAAAAAACTGTTGGATCTGGTAAACAAATTGAGTAAAGCTGCAGGACACAAAATCAACATATAAAAACCAGTAGTGTCTCTATACACCAATAACACACTAGCTGAAAAAGAAATCAAGACAGCAAATCAATTTACAATAGCAACAAACAAATAAAATACCTAGGGATAGATTTAACCAAGAAGGTGAAAAATCTCTACAAGGACAAATAGAAAACACTGATGAAATAAATGAAAAAAGACACATAAAAAATGAAAAGACATCCCATGCTCACATGAAACTGGCCCAATTTTCCCCATAGAATTGAAACTTTGGAAACGTAAAGTGTCTTATCTGAGCTCCTTTCTCAGGAACCCAACCTTCAAGCCTCCTAGATAGTGTAAAAAGAAAAAAAAAAAACTGAAAACTTTCCAGATCACTGCATCAGGACAATGAGATGCACCTGCTGTCTATAGACCAACTGTTCTTCCTTATTTTTCTCTAATTTATTTTTTCACATGTGTTTATAATGAGACGCCAGACACCGCCCCCTCCATTCAATCACCTGCTGCCTGTTTATCAACACCTCCCTACACCTCCTTAATTACATTTTCTCCCCACTAGATAAACCTCTAATTTTAGTTAGTTAGGAGACAAATTTGATGGTTAGGCTAATATCACCTACAAGAAAACCTTTCTGGTCAACATGTATTGTCTCAGTAACTGGCTTTCTGTGAGGCAAGCAACAGGATCTAGACCTAACTCCTGGCATTTGTCAACATATGAATTGGAATAATTAGTATTGTTAAAATTACCATATTACCCAAAGCAATCTACAGATTCAATGCAATCTCTAGACAGCCATCTATAAGCCAAGTTTTCAGTCTTCCTAATTCACTAAATATCCTCTGTTGGACAGATTGTCATTCTCCACTTGATTAATAAGGCAACAAAATAATAAATTGTCTTTGCTACCTGATTGAGGTCCAGGCATTATATAAATGCTAGCATCTTTATCCTGGTTCATTGTGTGGAAGACCATTATAAAAATGGCACAGTGTAATGCAGATGGCAGAGCAAGAAAAATATCCACTTTTCTGACCCAGACATTTCTATTCTGATAAATTAATACTGAAGAAGACAGAAGAAGCTTAAATCTACCTGAGTAAATGTTAACAAAAAGACACAACAAACAGATTTTTAAAAATTATTTTGTTTTCTTAAATGCATTGGACTTTATTTTAGGCCCAAATTAATTGGGAAATTAAGGATTCATTCATTTTAAAAAATCACCAATGGAAATGCAGGGAAGTAAAAAGAAATTATGCAACAAAAATATCTTTTGTTCTAGTACATAATTAAAATCAGGTGAGACTTAAGAGTTGCAGTCTCTTCTGCAATTAGAATAGCACTTAATTTCTGAGTTTAAAGTAATTTCTAAAGTAATTTACTGTTAAAAATATATTTATATTTCAGGATCTCAACTGTCCACACTTGGGATACATAAAACGCCTGCATTTACAATAGGGCACAAATAATTAAACTTCATTTTTGAGAGGATAATATAATCAAACATATCAATTATGAAGATAACAGATAACCTGAAAAGCAGATAAAATGTCTTTAATTTGGGAATGTTTAGGGGACATATGTATTTAAGATGTGTACATGGGAAATATGAACTCGGTAGGAAAAAAAAGATGGTTGCTTAGAAGTCAGAGCACAAGAAAGTAGCATAGGAGAGAAAAGGCGTAGGCAGTAATCAGAAAACAAGAATGCATGATACACCAGAAGAAAGAGGGGAACTGTGTGAAAAAGGAAAAAGATTGATGATAATAGACTGAGGAGGAGAAGAAACAGAAGTTTTCACAGCATGTGTTAAGATGAAAATATAAAGTCAATTGTCTTAAATATATTGCTGTTAAATATTGCAGGAGGAAGCATTCAGTGATAATTATTTTTTACTCTTCACATATTGTTTACCTATATATTTAAGCACTCACCAATTCCTACTGTATTTATCTCCTAAATACGTAATAAATCTATTCTTTCCCACTCTACTGGTGCCATCAGTTAGATCTTCATCAAACATCACTAACTTTCTTAATTGATAACCCATGTTCTAGTCTTGCCTTCCCCAACACATTCTCCAGATAATTATCAGTGATCTTCCAAATACTAAGACACAGACATAATCTATTATGAAATTGTAATCAATACCTATAGAATAAAAGCCATATTCCCCAATGATATATTAATGTCAGTTGTGGTCTGACCTCTCGGCCTTTCTGTCACTATAACTGTGTATGTTCATTCTGCGTACAATTTTTGCTCAAGTCAAATAACCTTTGTATTTATTTTATACACCATACTATTTTTCCTTGATATATCTTTGCTCATAGGTCCTTTACATAGATTATCTTCACTCCTTTCTTTAGTCAGCATTTTCCTTTCACACTAGAACTGACGTTAAATGAATTAGCTTTGTGTTTCTCATCAAAGTCCATCTTTCTTAAAATTGTCATCCACAAGATAGTTATTTAATGACATTTTGTGTAAATCTCTGTCATTGAAAATAAATGGTATAATTTGTTAGTTTTTAGTTGTTTCCTTTCATTCCTAGAGCACATGGCTATTCATTTGTTTGTCTTCGGTCACCAACATACCATGAAAACTTATTAGGAGCACAACAAACATTGAATGAAAAATGGGTAAATAACTAAAACTCCATTTTGGGGTAGCATATGAAAAAAGTCTAAAGATATTATTTAGAATGGAAAGTCAAATAGTAGGTCATGAGGAATAAAATTTTTAAAAAGGAGAACAAATTTCATAATCCTCCTAAAATTTATGACATTTTACAGTAATGTAAACGTAGTTTTATTGTGATGGTTATTTATTTTACATATTGCCTCAAACATATTATTTCAACCAAATGTTTATAGTCTTAAGTAATTTGAAAAAGGAAAATTAAAACTTTTGAATTTCTATTACTTCAGACAGATACGAAAATAAAAGAATGCATTTAATTCCTTTCATATATAAAATCATATGACCCAATTTATCTGTATTCAACTCAGTCAAGTCAATTTACGATACTAAACAAAGGGAATGTGAGCATATTTTCAATTGTTTTCTTTTAGATCTGAGTTATAAAGGAATAAATAAAAATTGTATTTTTCTTGTCTGCTTTGTTATTTTCTATCATGAAATATTTCCTTGTACCCATACTTTCTCTTAAAGTTAATTACTTATTTGATTATAATGAACATTTGATTCAGTTTCTATTTCACTCACACAGTTTCAATAAAAGCAAAAGACATAAATTGTTTTTCCAAGCATGAATCTAGCATATTATACAATTTCTATGAAGTCATTATTCAAAAGGATGTAAACATTGCTTAGTTTATTCATGATGGTATACATGTTTTCATTACAATGTAAGCTAATTTTATCTCTCAAGCATTTGGAGGTTAATGGTCCTGGGAGTACATTTGGGAAGCAATATTCCAACAGTTTCAGAAGCCAGGAAACTAGAACATGATAAATAATAATAATACAATTATTGCTGTTGTTTAATTTCTGTGGCTTTCAATGTAAAATCAGTTTTATTATCAAAATGACACTATGTCTAACCAATCATTGTCTCCTTTAAGTTACTGCACATAAGAATTGTAAGTATATTCTTTCTAATTAAAAATAATAATTAACAAAAGTATTTTGTTATCAAGGAAAGAGTTTTTTTCCGGCCAAATTTTAATCTCTAAGTATACAAAATTTATATATTAAATCTTCCAGGTACATTAACATTAGTTAGTTAATTTGACCTAATTTAAGATATTTCTTTACATACACTAGAATTCTTCTTAAATAATCATTATAGAATAATTTAGGTATTTTTCATCTAAGAAATATTTATTTAGATAAGATCAAATAAGATTATGTAGAAAGTATGTGAAGTCAGGCCGGGTCCAGTGTTTCACGCCTGTAATCCCAGCACTTTAGGAGGCTGAAGTGAGAGGACTGCCTGAGCTCACAGATTCGAGACCAGCCTGGGCAACTTGGCAAGACCTCATCTCTACAATAAATCAAGAAAAATTAGCCGGGCATGGTGGCACGTGCTTGTGATTCCAGTTACTTGGAAGGCTGAAGCGGAAGGATCACCTGAACCCAACAGGTAGAAGCTGTGGTGGCCGTGAGTATGCCACTGCACTCCAACCTGGGCGACAGATTGAGACTCCAGCTCAAAAAAAAAAGTATGTGAAGTCAAATTTTATTACTTTATTATTGTATGCTTTCATTTCCTTAACTGGAAATACTTACATAAAATACTTTTTGTGGATATCGATTTTTATTTATTTTGGGAAATATTAGAATGTTAAGTCAAATAATAATATGTTTTATTTCCTAAAAAAATAGCAAACTATGTTCAAAGTAGTTGTACCATGTAAAATTCACACAATTAATATGTGAACATTCCAGTTGCATCACATCCTCAACGCTTGGTATCATTCTTTCTCTAAAAAAAGTACATTTTAGTTAATATGTAATGGCGTGTCATTGTGATTATAATTTTCATTTATTTACTGACAAATGAAATTGAGACATCTTTATTTTGGGTATTGACCTTTCAACTACCTTCTTTAGAGAAGCATGTACACAAATTATCTGCCTATTTTTATTGATTTTCTGGTATAAATTGTGAGAGTCTTTTGTTTGTTTTTTTATAAATGCCAAAAATATAAGAATTCAGTCTTTGTTGTTTAAGATATTTTTGTTATGTTTAAAATAGTTTCTTCCAGCCAGGCATGGTGGCTCAAGCCTGTAATTCCAGAACTTTGGGAGGCTGAGGTGAGAGGACTGCCTGAGCCCACGTGTTCAAGAACAGCCGTTACAATAAAACATAAAAAAAAAATTAGCTGGGCGTGGTAGCACGTGCCTGTAGTTCCGACTACTTAGAAGGTTGGGGCAGTAGGACTACCTGAGCTCGCAGGTCGACACTGGGGTTACTGTGAGCGTGGCACTGCGCCCCAACCTGAGCAACAGAGTGAGACTCCAACTCAAAAAATATGTAAATATGTACGACTTCTAGTCTAGAGGTCATCATTTTCATTTTCTTCAGAAGATACTTTGAAGAGCAAACATTTTGAATTTGACAAAAACTAACTTGTCAATGTTTACTTTGGGAGGTGGTAGGGTATTGTTTATGTCTTACATGAGGAATTATTCTTAAGCTATGGTTATACATCTCTTATATTTAATTTTAGAACTATTATAGTTTTAAATTTTCCATTTAAATCTGTGAATTATTTGAGTTAATATTTATAGATGTTTTGAGATGTAAATCAAAGTTTATTTATTGCATAAGGATATCTACTTTTCCTACCATAATCTGTTGAAAAGACTCAAGTCATAATAAGGCAGGTATAATTAACATTGTTTCGAAGTAGTTAGGCAGATTTTCTTAGGCAGATCTAGTTTAGAACAATGTAAGCATTCAGACACCTTTCTTATCCATACATAACCTTCACCTGACCAACCACATATATCAAATGTGACCACCTTGGGGGTTGGAATGTGAAACTAGCATTGCAGTAAGTCACAGAAACAACAAAAAATTACTCCCAAACACAGACAATGGTGTTCTAAGAAAACCCCAAATCTAGTTGGACAGTAAATTTGATGATTTAGAAGGTCCTATGACCTTAGAAGTTTGAGAAATGGCCATCAAAACTCATGATTAGATACCTGCAGACTTCTGCTTTTAGCTCATGGTTTGTTTAATCATTATAAAAGTATATGAAACTTCTTGGCAAATGCAAGCAGGTGCCCTTTCTCTTAAGATACTCACGTTCTTCCTAGAGTGTGTCCTTTTTCTTTCTAATAAATTATTTCTAAACTATACTTTGGATTTACTCTGAAATTATCTTCTGTGACAAAGCCAAGAACCCACAGAACAATATACTTCATGTTGCTCAGTATCAATGAGTGTGCATAAGTGTAAAGAAAAGCATTCCAAATCTTACCTCTAAATAGCAAGAATTTTCTTGACCCCTTTGGAGAGCTGAGGTTTCTGGCAACAAACCCAACACATATCTAAGGGAATATAGTACTGGAGGGAGAGATGAGACATGAGCACAGGCTTACTTGGTATAGATGAGGCAGAAATTAAAAGGAAGAAATCAGCAAATTTGTGGAGGCCAAAACCCTAAAGTTTACAAACATAGGGCAAGTTTTTACTCTTTCTCTTGCTGTCATTTTCTCCATGATCAGAAGCAGAAATGGAGGCAGCTGCAGCAAAGGCACAAAATTACACCTAAACTTTTCTCCCTATTTCTCTTATGGGAACAAAAGTTATTCATATACAGAGAGAAGGAACACAAACTGTCATGAAGTAGAAAAGAAAACCTGTTGTAGCTGGAGGAAGCGAAGAAATAAGGGAGAGTCAGGAAAAAATATTCTTGGCTAAGAAATATGCCACGGGAGGGACTGGAGCAACACAAAGGCTACATCATGGGCCTCTGGGTTACAATCCCTGACTGTGAGTGAACCTAGTTAGGAGAGGTCGTACCATCAACCCCCCACCTGGCCCCTGCCACAGCCATGATTGGCAATCATCAGATAACATATATCTGGCAACAAACAAATGCCTTCTGAAGTAAGGCCTGGATAGAATATACATAAAACTAAGAAGGGAGCTAACTTTGATAAGAACTCATCGGTAAACCATCACCAGCATTGACATAAATTATTGTTAGAGATCTTTGAAGCTTTATGTTGCACGGATAGTAATACAGCAAAAATAAGTTTCACATCCAGCCCCAACTTCTAATTAGATTAAATCAAAGCCCCACACATAAGGTCTCACACACA
>CAUYQG010166560.1:0-19231 GCA_963574415.1 Tarsius wallacei
GCGCGTTACCACGCCCGGCTAATTTTGATTTATTGTAGAGATGAGGTCTCGCTTGCCCAGGCGGGTCTCGAACCCGCGGGCTCAGGCAATCCACTCACCTCAGCCTCCCAAGGCGCGGGATTACAGGCTGAGCCACCGAGCCCGGCTCATTCTCGGTTCTTAAAAGTAGTTGTTTTCTAAATACCATTCTCCGAGAACAGGAACCAGGGCTCTTTGGAGAAATGACTGATTCTGGGGCCGGAGCAAGAAAAATGCAAGGTGAACCTGAAGCTTCTTATGACTCCAGAAAATAAGGAAGTATTCAAGCAAGGATAAGGGACCTGTCCAAAGTACAAGGAGTAAGTCATAAGAAACTCCCAAAGGCCTAATGATAGGACAATTAAACAATCAAACATCGACAAAATTGGATTACAATTCATGGAAAAATAACAAAAAAGTCCATGATAACATAGCTATCAAACAAATAATTGAACCAACAAGGAGAAACAGTTCTTCGATACCGAAGTGTTCAATTAATATATGCAGAAGAAGTGAGTGAAATATAAAATTTCTCTTCATCGATGAGACAGTATTAATTGCTACAGAGAAGATGCACTTGATCATTCTAAACTCTGTTGATGAAAGTTTGAAGAAAAACAGGATATTAGCATGGACTCAAAGCATTTCCCTCTAGACACTGAAAAATTACAAAAGAAAAAACCAGTACCTGTATGTAGAGAAACCCAGCACACACCACCTTAACCACGTTATCAAAGTTAATATGACCAGTCATAAGACATATTATTCACATCGTCAACCCCTGGTAGGATCACTGAGAAAGGCATAGTATCACTGCTGCAAAAGTTTTGCCAAATGTCAATCTACACATGAGAAAATATCAGGCAAACCCGAAATGAGAGCCATTCCAGAAAATAACTGACCAGTGTTCATCAAAAGATAAGGAAAGAATAAAAATTTTCACAGATGGAAGGATAATAAAACATGCATAATGACTGAATACAATATGGGATCATGGGTTGGATCCTAGAGCAAAAAAAAAAGAACAGGAGGAAAATGGGTAAAATTGGAATACACTCTAATATTTAATCAGAAGTATTCCACCAATGTTACTTACCTGGTTTTGAGGATAGTAATTTCGTTATGTAAGTAGTTATCATTAAGGAAAACTGGACAAACAATGCATAGATAATCTCTGGACTATTTTCACAAATCTCTGTAAGTCTAAAATTATTTCAAAAGAGAAATGTTTTTAAAGATTATATGTATATGGATATGTATGAATGTGTGTTTAGTTCCCGACACATTGCAACCCAAATCTGATCTATTTAATTTGTACAAGCTTAATCAACCTCTATACTTGCAAAAATACAAAAGTGATTTTGACCACTGTTTGTGACATATTTGGGTAGATAGCAAATACTGTAATACTTGCTCCCGTAATTGCTCCAGAATTCCTCATAAAAAAAGATAGTATGATTTGTCCTTTGTGAATCCATCAAGACATTTGTAAATGTTTCCTGTTTCTCATTTTATTTGTAAGGCACACATGATTAATATCTGTATGGCTATAATCTAGTCGACAGTAATTCATTAGGTCTGTTCCATGTTGCTACCTGTTAAATAACTTCAAAAGTCTTTATTAAAATATAAAATTAAACCTGACTATTAGATTAGGAAATTATGAATTAAATGAGGTTAACTCTGGTTTGATTTATATCTGTCAGGCTGGACCTACTTTCAAATGTCTGCAGTCACTCTTACAGTCATTGTCTTTCTCCCGAAATTCTGAAATACTTTGATATTTCTTTCTTTTTTAAATTTTTCTGAAATCTAGCCTTTAGGGAATTATTGACTGATTTCTTGGGTAAAATGAAAAATAAAGTTTTGCCCGCCTCCTTTTAATATTCTGAGGTCGGATAGCCTTCCCTTTAAGCTATAGAAATGCAAGTAACCTTAAGTGTTATGCCTCATTTTAGATAGAGAAAAATAAGAATCAGGCAAGTATATAAATTATACATGACCTCAATGATTTTTACTGATAAATTGAGGGGAGATACTGTTTGTTATAATCAAATTAGTCACCAAAACATTCAGCAAACATTCATTTTGTGCTTACTACGTAAGTCCTCAACACTGGAGGGTAAAACAATGAAAAAGACAGGAGTTGTTTTTTTCCATGTAGAGCCTACCATTTAGTCATACAAGGAGATAATCATCAAGTTATAATGGAACCCAGAAGAATATCACAATAAAATTATGGTGGAGAAGTTCATTACAGAGACTGAGAGACTCATGAATGCTCAACATGAGGGGGAACCAAAAAGCCCGTATTAATTTTTGGAGGGCAGTTCTCTTATAGTACAGGTTTCCCCCGCTGGGTAAGTGTTCTAGGAACCCATCAGCCTCCAGGTATCAGCTTGCGTCATTGTGAAAGACTGCATTTAGTTTCTGTGATTTTTTTTTCGGAGATTCTTTCAACCATTTGCCCATTCAGGATGGGTGATTTATGAGTGCACCTGCCCACACATCACTGAGTGTTCAGCAGTTTTTGACCAAAAATGGCATGACCCCATACCCTACACTCCTGGTCCACCTGATCTCGCTCCAAGTGACTTTTGTTGTTGTTTTTTCCCCAATGAAAAAAAGTCCTCAAAGGGAAGTATTTTGCCAATGCTGAAGAGGTGAAACAAACAAACAAAAACGACAGAAGAACGAAAAGGCATCAAATTGGTGAGTTCAAAAACTATATTGAGCAGTGGAAAAAAAGTCTCAAAAGGTGCATTGCATCAAACAGAGAGTGCTTTGAAGTCACAGAAGTTTAAATCTGTGACAATAAATGCATAATTTTTTATAAATTAATTCTGGGGTTTGAGGGTATATCATCTGTATTTTCGATGGCAACTCTACTAAACAATGGAAAAAATAATAACAAATGCTCTGATCTATGCAGGTCTGAGTAGTGGCTAATAACAATACACTAATTTTCTAACTTTTTTCCAGATTCCTTTTGCCTGAATATAGCTTAAGATGACAACTGCCTACCCAACCCAAAATCCTCCACCCCTGGTCATGGAGTGGCTGGTTCTGCCTTGACATGCAACCTCAGCTTACCTTTGAATCTAACTTGCAAACACATTCAATCACATCATCTTGTTTTTATCAGCTCTTGTCATTCTCTGGGAAAAAAAAATTCTTTAATTAATTTTTACCTTGTAATTTTCTGTCTGTACCTACGAAGACCTTCACATTTGTCCACCACACCAAGGAATATTGCCTGCCAAGTCATTCCTTACTAGTATTTGTTAAAAGAGTCCATTTAAAGTGAAGTGCTTTATCTTATTTTTATTTTTTATTTTTTATGGCGTAACTGAAACCAACCATTCGAAGCAAGAACTTGAATGGAAGGACGTTTCTCTAGTGTAACGCTAGTTTCTAAGTCTTCTTTATCTTTGCTTTCTCTCTTTCCATCTCAATCATTTTTTAGATAGTACATAATACTTCCATAAACTTTTGGTTTTGCTGGTAAATATTCACTTGATACTCTTTAGAAAGTGAGCCTCATCAAAATAAGCAACATGACTAGTGTAAGTCAGAGCCCACTTATGGATGAGAACATGCGATACTCATTTCTTCGTTTCTGTGATAGTTCTCTTAGTATGACAGTCTCCATCCAATTTGCTACTACATCTATGATTTTGTTCTTCCTTATAGCTGCATAATACTCCATCGTGTACATGTGCCACATTTACTTTATCCAGTCCACTTCTGATGGGCAGCAGGGTTGGTTCCTTGTTTTTGCTATTGTGAATACTAGTCACATTAGCACAAGGGAGGGATCAGCAGTTGCTGGCACTGCCAGGGAAGGGAGGGAAGGAGGAGATAGGGGTACATGACAACACAGGGAGTACCTGGTCCACTCCCAGGGGAGTGAGGGCCAGTTAGAAGTCCAAACTCTACCTGCATATAGCCTACTTTAGTAATAAACACTCACTTGTATTCCACATCTCTATAATAATAAAAAAAGCAATGAACAAACTCAAGTATAATTATAAATCCCACCAGCTTAGTGTATCTTCTAGTTGTTCTTCTGATACAGTCAAAGAAAATTTTAAAAATAAACACTATCATGGATTAAATCTGAAAATGCAGTTGGATGCATTTCAAGTCCTCTTTTGGCAATGCTTTTGTTTTGGCAGAGAAATACAGTATGAGGGACTGCTATTAGTTTGATAATACTGCGCAATTTTGTGTTTTATCATTAATTAATCAATGTCTTATTAAATTAGATAGGGAAATCATATGTGAAATTGAAAATAGAGCCAAATTGGCAATGGTTTGTTTAAAAGGAATGTTTTGAAGGTTCCCTGTATCTTGCTTAACAATTTTCAAAATGTATTTTGGCAAGCATTTTTTCTTCAGTTCTCCTAAGTTCTTGCATTTTAAAGGAGAATTCAAAGTTTGTTTCAGAATTTACACTGACAGCCCAAAATTCCAACTTGCAAAAGAGCTGAGACAACCAGTGTTTTCTGTGAGTACTTTTGAGAAACTCTTACAGCAATTTTTCTTTAAATAGTCAGATCTCGACAGGTGAGGGTGAATTTCATGCCTGTAGGGTTCAGTTCAAAAATAAAATAACATTTGGTTTTTAAAAAATTAATAGTTTAGTTCACAAAATAATTCAGTGCTTCCATTTGGAAGGCAAGCATGTGTCGTTTGCCTCTGCCTTCTCGCCCCCCTCCTCCCACTCCTCATTCTGTTTTAATTACATAGGCGAAGTTTTAAGCACTAGAGAGCAGGAGAACCCTGACAGTGTGGGGAAGGAACTCCAGTCCTCCCTCACTAAGGGCGAAGAAGGTGGTGGGTTGTATTGTGAGGAAGGGCACTGAGCAGGGGGAGGTACCCAAGAGATGTCACCTAGAGGTGGGTGAATCTGAGATGTCACTAAAAGGAATGCCGGGCAGAGTATGGCAACAATCAAGTTTTCAGCACATCAGACACTCAGAGAGAAAGCCTGTCCTAAATATTCTTCCTTCATTATGATTTTACTGAACAGTATACATTGTCTCATTTTAATCCTCACAATAACTTTTTGAGTTAGGTATTTCTACTCAAATCCTTAACTGGAGGAAGTTAGGCCTACTGGGAAGAAGCATAAAGAAATGATTACCTCCTTGGACATCACGGAGAGACTGTCTGAGGTTTGAATTCTCAGCTTAGTCATTTACCAGCTGTATAGAGCAGTCTTGACATAAGAAACTCCATCTTAGAAAGACTCCATCTTATATGTTAAAAGCTTCCATCTTACACGTCAACAGAGAGCAGATGTTTTGCCTGATGGATAAAAACTGCATACAACCAGATAAGGACTTTGTGGTCATAAGAAGAGCAGGACTTTACTAGTTTGAAATAGTTGTCATAACAGACACCATCTTGCTGTCACCCGTGGTAAGCACCTGGCATCTGCCACAAAAGTCTCTGGCTTCATTAAAGACTCTTTTTGGTGAGACAACTCTGACCCGACATGCGGTCCGTGCCAGTCCAGGAAAATTCCTTCTGCCCACCTCCCTTTTCTTGGACCGGAAAATGTTAAATGTTACTTTGTTTGTTGTGGAATGTCTGATCTCTACCATGTGTATATTAATTAAGTATACCATTATGCATGGTTTGCAGTATTGACTGATTTGTGTAATGGCTTGCACCTGTGTGCCCCCAGCTCTGAGTGGATGGATGGTAGAGAGGAATTGCTTCCTTGGGAACTCCATGTAGCTCATGGGTTTTAGGATTAAGAAGGCCGTCACTAAAAGTCTGACATTGTAGAATGACACAACATGTGTGGACCTGGTAATTTCCAATCTTGCGCTTCTCACAATGCCAGCTTTCTGACTTAGACAAATTTCTTCAGCTCCCTATGTCTCAGTTTCCACGTTAAGATGGGAATGATATGAGTACCGACCTCATGGCATTGTTGAAATAAAACCTGGAAAGCATGCAGAAGAGTATCTGGTACATGCTAGACACTAAGAAAATATTTGTGAGCATCAGTGAATCTTCCAATACATTTTATCTATTAAGACAATAGCTGTTATTGTTCAGTGTCACTGTTATTAAGTAGCTTCTTCAAGGTTCTACAGCTGGCCTGTGAAGAAGATCTGAATTGGAATTTTGTATCTGACGTTTAGCTAAAATGCGACCATGGACAAGTTATATAACATAAGGTACACTTTAGCTATAATGAATGGGGGAAAAATGCCCACTGCCTTTCAAAAGTTATAAGGATTAAATAGTGGATACGAAAAGCAAAAAACAGTGCTTCGACATGGTTGAATCCCAACAGTGGCTGGAATTCAATTAGTCCTCAGTCTCTGTAACATCCGAAGCATGACGTTTGTCCTTTGTGCCTTTCTTCTCTATGCTTCTTGACTGGACAAGTTCAAGTGGAGGTGAGATTGACAGTAGCAGTTCTTTGGGATAGCTGGACAGTCCCCATCTGCAGGCAAAGTCCTTCTAGAAAAGATCTGCTTAGTTCACCTCACAGTTAAGAAAAACAAAACAAGTGCTCTTGGCATCTAGGGGTGTAGTCAATGTGGTCTAAGACAAAATTAGATCTTCTCTTGTTTTCTCTTCTGAATGTGTGCTAAACTTGCTCTCTAGATGACAAAATGACTGTGCTTATATTAATAAAATAATAAGGTCTTCTCCAAGTCTTGGAATAAAATTGCCTTTCCTGAAAGATGTTTTACCTATATGCTCTGGTTTGGTTTTCAGTTTGTGTTTCCCCTGAAGCCTTTTTGCTCGAAACAACCGAGGATCTTTCTTACAAATTTGTATTCCTGGGCTCCATTCCAGAAGTCCAGAGGATTGGTTCCAGAAAAAGTACTCATTTTTTACAAGGGTCCAAGGAAATGCTAAATGTTGAGAGTCACTGCCCTAAAGCTTGCCTATAAAATAGCAGCCCAGATGAGTCCTAAGTTGAGGATGACTCAATAAGAATTACCACCGGATACATAAAGTTGAGTTGTCTCTTTCTGAAGCCTTTTGCGAGCTGCTATGATGGAGATTAAATCCTAGAAGTAGGAAATGAGGCTTGGAGATTCCCAGGAACGTTTTCTATAGCCCTTGGTTCATGGTATAATAGCATACTATTTCCTATTCCCAGATTGCTGAAAAACAAAACTAACTCATGCTTTCCAAAGACTCACACAGGCATGTACCACATAACATTGTATCATATATACGAGAGGGGACTCCCCTCCCCCACAAAAAAACCCTGGAATTTATTTATAAAAGATTGTGTATTTATTCTCACATGTTTAAGCTTCAGTCGCCTTCAAAGTACTCTTCATTTGATGCAGTACTCCTGTCAAGATGCTTTTTCCACTGCTCAGAACAGCTTTTGAACACGTCGATTTTGATGCCTTTTAGTGCTTCTTGTCGTTTTCTCTTTCACCTCTTCCACTTTGGCAAAACGTTTCCCTTTGAGGACCTTTTTCATGCAAGGAAACTAAAGTCACGTGGAGTGAGCTTGGGTGAATAGAGAAGGTAGGGCATGAGGCTCATGCAGTTTTGGATCCAAAACTGCTGAACACTCTCAGTGCAGTGTGGACAGGCGCACTTGTAAATCACCCATCATGAAATGGGCAAACGTGTTGAAAGACTCTCCAAAGAAATTCACTAAAGCCAATGCAGCCTCTCACAACAACGCTAGCAGGTACATGGATGACAATGAGTTTTTAAAACACTTACTTAGCAGGGGAAGTCTGTGCTACAGGGGCCTTGCACTCCAAAACAAATAATTCCGGGTGTTTGGGGGCTCCCCCCCTGTACAGTAGTGACTTCATAAGATTATAATGGAGCTGAAAAATTCCTGTCGCCTAGTGAGAGACATCTTAGCCATCGTAATGTCGCAGTGCAACATGTTATTCATGTGTTTGTGGCGATGCTGGTGGAAACTCGCTTGCTGCACTAGTCACCATCTAAAAATCTAGCACATATAAGTATCTAGCGCATATAACACTTGATATGATAATCGACTGTGATGTTGCTGGTTTATGTGTTTATTAGACTTTACTATGCTTTTGATCATTCTTTTAGAGTGTGCGCCTTCTACTTAAAAAACAAAAGTTATCTGCAAAATAGCCTCAGGCAGGTCCTTGAGGAAAGTATTCCCGAAGAAGACATTGTTATCACAGGAGATGACATCTCTATATGTTTTATTGCCCCTGAAGACCTTCCAGTGGGACAAGATGTGGAGGTAGGAAAGAGTGATGTTGGTGAACTTGACCCTGTGTAGGTCTAGGCTAATGTGTGTGTTTGCACCTTAGTGTTTAACCAAAGGGTTTAAAAATTTTTTTTAATTGAAAAAGAAACCTTATAAAATAAGGATATAAAGAAATAAAATGTTTTTCATGGAACCAGCCATGCTGCCCATTGAAAGAAGACTGGATTCAAAAACATGGTACATATACATGATGGAATATTATGCAGTCATAAAGAAGATCAAAATTATGAATGTCACAACAACTTGGATGGACTTAAAGGTTATAATACTGAGTGATCTATCACAGAAACAAAGAACCAAGTATCACATGTCTTCACTCATAAGGAGACCTTGAGCAACTATTATAGTACTGTAAGAAAGGGATTGGTAGTAATGGAAAACTGCCAGTGGAGGGGAGAGCTCATCTCATCAACAAGGGTACCGGCATAATGAACATTTGTATACCGAACCCTGAATTGTACCCCACATATTTAAAATTTAAAAAAATTAAAAAATAAAGAAAGAAAACATTTTTGTACAGCTGTCCAATGTGTTTGTGTTTTGGCTAAATGTTATTACAAAATAGTCAAAAAGTTAAAAAAAAATGTATACGGTAATTTCCTAGGCTTTTACGTTCATCCACTACTCACAGACTCACCCAGAGGAGCTTCCATTTCTGAGAGCTCCAATCATGGTCAGTGTACTCTACAGATATACCATTTTTTTGTCTTCTATACTGTATTTTTACCATACTTTCTATGTGTAGATATGCAAATACTTACCACTGTTTTGCAGCTACCTGCAGCATTCAGTACAGTAGCATGCTGCAGACATTTGTAGCCTACGAGCAATACACTATTGACCATATAACCTGGGTCTGCAGTAGACTGTACAAGACACTTTATAGTGTTCATACAACTACAGAATCTTCTATCAGTGCACTTCTCGGAACGTATCTTCATTGCTAAGTGATGTATGGGTGTACATCAATAGAAGCAGAATGGCTTTGGTGGGATATCACATGTCCCTTATACATTCATGTTCTTACTTATTGAGTTACGTAAGAAGTTAAACTATTTTATGAGTATGTTCTATTTGAAAATTAAATCAACTTGGAATGCATACGAGATGTTAAAGTAATATCTACAGTATTTGGTTGAGATAAACGAAACATTTCATTTGAAAAATATTTTTCTTGCTTTTCATTAGAAATATTTTTTAAGGCTGGGTGCAGTAACTCACACCTGTAAATCTAGCACCTCGGAAGGCCAAAGAGGGAGGATGACTTGAGGCCAGGAGTTCAAGACTAGGCTAGGGTACACAGTAAGATCCTGTCTCTATGAGAAATAGAAAAATTAGCCAGGCATGGTGGTGTATGCCTGTAGTTCCAGCTAACCCGGAGGCTGAGGCAGGAGAATTTCTTGAGCCCAGGAGTTTGAGGCTTCTGTGAACCAAGATTGTGCCATTGCACTCCAGTCTGGGCAAGAGTGAAACCCCATCTCAAAAAGAATAAATGAATACATAAATAAATAATGTTTTAAATACCTCAGGAGATACGTAATTTAAATCTTTGGTTTTGAAAGTACCTTCAGGTTATCCTTTATCAATGTAAACCACATTGAGGAGAAATTTTAATTAGTACAGGTTGAGTATTCCTTATTCAAAATGCTTGAAACAAGAAATGCTTTAAATTAAGATTATTTTCAAGCCGGGCTCGGTGGCTCAGCCTGTAATCCCGCGTCTTTGGGAGGCTGAGATGAGTGGATTGCCTGAGCCCGTGGGTTCGAGACCCGCCTGGGCAACTTGGCGAGACCTCATCTCTACAATCAAAAAATTAGCCGGGCGTGGTAGCGCGCACCTGCAGTTCCAGCTACACGGAAGGCTGAGGCAGAAGGATCGCCGGAGCCCAGCAAGTCGAGGCTGCAGTGGCCGGGAGCGGCCACTGCACTCCAGTCTGGGCAACAGAGTGAGACTCCAACTCAAAAAAAAAAAAAAAAAATCATTTTCAGATTTTCAAATATTTGTATATTATATAATGAGATACTTTAGGGGTGAGACCTGGGTCTAAACATGAAATTTATTTGTGTTTCATATATACCTGGCACACATAGCTTGAGAGTAGTTTTGTTTTTTTTCCCTTGGGGGTGCTGAATAAATTGTGTCTTGTGTGCCTACACTTTGATACGACCCATCACATCAGATCAGTTGTGAAATTTTCCACTGTCATGTCAGAGCTCAGAAAGTTTTAGGTTTTGGAGCCTGGCAGATTTAGATTTTCAGATGAGGGATGCTAACCTATATTCCTTAGTGTTTAAACACATGAACCAGAAAACACTACAGCAGAGAATAATTTGTCATTTGTTATTCATATCAATATAGCTAATGAGAAAAGAATTGACTTCCAGAATTTAAAAAAAAATACATTTGGGAAGAGGGTTTTACATATTTGATTGTATATTTGAACTTGTTATTAAGCATAATCAAACTACAAATATGGCAAACTAGATAATCTGCCTAAGGAGAGCAAAATGATAGAGGTACAATGTAGTTAATTAAGAGTAAGCTTTCGCCAACTACGAGCAATCAAAAGCCTTTGTTTTCTGAAATTTGCCTCACAGTCTCAAGTGAAGACTTCAGGATACTCTAAATCTTCAATTAATAACTGTTTTCCAAATCTGTCCATTAAGGATGGCATTCTTTTTTTCTTGTATTCAATGACATGCAGATTTGCAGAAAATCTATTCCAGTCTATACAAAAAAATCTATATATGGTATATGCATAAATGAATATAAGAAGCACATACAGGCATGATCTCAATATCAACTTGTTTACTTAAATTGTAATAAGCTCATTTCAAAATAAAATTTTACTACAATAAGTACATTTTTTCTTCCTATTTTGTAAGAGAAGAAGGAATTACACTGGTTACTATAAATCACTATATTTTATGATATGAAACTGTTTAACTCATTGAGTATCATTTGTAGCAAAATAGTATTTGGGGTTTTTTTCTGGCTTGTGGGGGACTGGGGGTCATGTGGGGAAGGGTTCTTATGCGGAGGCTACTTAGCAAATTCAAAAGCCCAGTGAAGGGAATCTACCAATAGTCTACTAAGTCCTAGTACCTGTTGAGTATGGCATACTTTTGCTCTTGTCCCGTCAGAAATCAGAAGTGACAGCATCCTGTTCCCTGGCACCCTTGTTACTCCTGAACATCCCTTGATAGACCTCAACATGTTCTCACGTTTGAACAGCCTCATTACTATGACTGCTGGCCTTAGGACGTGGCTCGTCTTTTAAGTTCGTTTATTCTTCAATATCCATTCATTTATACTTTGTGACTCAGAGGAATGACCATATTTTTTAAATGTTCTTTTAGTCACTGGAACATCTATATTCCAAGCTATTCTGGTGGAGGGTTGGTGATGAATTCATCCAGGAAATAGCTCGTTTTTAATCCCCAAATGGCTCTCAGCTGGATGACTGCAGATGGAGACGGATGGATTTGCATGTGTACACTCAGATGCCTACTCCCTGAAAGGATCAGCAAATTTGAATCTGGTTTTCTTCTAGCTTGCTGGTCTCTAAACCCTCAGCAAACAGTTCAGAACTTCCCCCAATATATGTACTGCGTGCACATATGCACATATATATGTATATATGTAATGCATATCATCTATAGTATATCTCTATAATATATGACTTACGTTATAAAACAAAAAATGCAAACAGCAATATTTAAGAGAAGTCATTTATTAACTCTTCCGATAAGTATTTATTGAGCACCCGCTTTGTGCCAGGTTCTATTCTAAGCCATGGGAATTGAGCAGTGAATAGGACAAACTCTGAGATTTCGTGGAGCATATATTGTAGTGGGTAGATAAACCATATACGAGAATATATAACGCAGTGCCAGGGATAAGAAGTATGCGGAAAAGGAGGAATAAGTGTTTGTGCCATGGGAACCGAAGGGGTATTATTTTGTATATTGTGACAGGGACACTTGAGCCAGGGCCTCAATAAGAACAGAGAGCAGAGAAATGTATATAAAGCAAAGGAAATAAAAAGTACAATTCCCCATGACATGATGATGGCATAAAGATGACATAAACATGAAAGAAACAGATTTTATTAACAGCTAGTGGAACACTGTTAAGAAGAATGAGTGACTCTATTCTATAGTTTTTAGATACTTCTGAAAAAATTTTATCTGTCTGCTTGTCTTATTTGATGGGTTCATCCTTGCTTGAACTCCAAAACGTATCTAATACAGAACGTGTCTCAGGAATAAGTGAGAGTATCATCTGTGTCATTGTTTTACTGTATCTACACATAAAATATGTTTTCAGATCATGTATATTTCCTACCAAGGGATAAGACTAGTCATCTATTAAACATGATTTATTCTGACCAATGAAAATATGACTTCAAATATTTTCAATAATAGCCATGCATCTTGACTAGAAAGGATTGTTTTAATTATTAAAATTTTGTATTTGGAATTTTATTACCAATATCACAAGAGAAGGACCTCTACGGCAAGAATGAAGTCTTTGGATGTATCTGTATATCACGGTGGAGACACAGAGTCAGAAACACACAGGAGCTTACATGTATTATTAATGACCTTGTACAATATACAAATTTCAGGAGGTCATCTACGCCACAGTGTACATTTCACATTTGGTATTCTGAATTTCATGGATTGTCACAAATGTGTCTTCCAAAATGTTGTGCTCATTCTGGGAGAAATTCGAGTTGCTACTTATTTGACCCCTACAGCGTGTTAGAAAGGCCCTACGAAAATAAAAATAACCCAGACTCCTAAGAGAGTCATCAAGACGGGCAGAAGCACGCCAACTTGTGAAGCACTTGTATGTCACTGTTGAACGGAGAACATCTGAGCTGAAAAGTATGTGTAAGGCACACTCATAAATAGATGCGACCAGATTGATTACTATGTGGTGTTGTATATGCTATAAAGTTCTGCAGACAACCACAAAGTCTGGATGTGTTTGTACCAGATCAGCTTTCCCAACTGTTTGTGTTGCTGGGTAGTAGAGGCGATGGTGTGAAGACTATAGTTACCATATGTTTTTAGTCGCTAACAGCTCTTTTCCATTCTGCAGTGAGAAAATTATTGCACACCTTCCTCAGAATACGGTTCATGTGTATATGTCTATTTTTAAAGCAATGTATTCAGGTGAAACTCATGTAACACAAAATTAGCCATTTTAAAGTGAACAGTTCCTGTAGTGGCATTCAGAATATTTATAATGCTGTAAAGTCACAACTTCTATCAATCTCCAAAACATCTCTTGAAAGTAATACCCTTATGTACTTAGCCCTGAATTGTGCCCCGTGTCTTTAAAATTGAAATTTAAAAGAGCCAGAGAATAAAATATTAAATATATAGTAAACCAAAAAGAAAGTAGTACACATTAATTGGTTTTTCTTTTCTTTTTATTTTAAAGATGTGGGGTACAATTCAGGGTTAGGTATATAAGTGGTCATCGTACAGGGGAAGCTCGGGCCTCCCATTTGTCCTCACTTCGCCTGGTTTTAGAACAGGTACCCTTATTAATGTATGTGCCCCCCACCCCTGGCAGCAATCTGCTACTGCCAATCACTTTCATGTAGTATTATGATACTATAGGATCCACTTATCAGTAAGAATATGTGGTACTCAGTTCTTTGTTTCAGTGATAGATCACTGAATATAATAGACACTAAATCCATCCAAATTGCTGTTTTTCTTTATGCACTCTTCTCCTAGCTTCTAGCAACCACCAATCTGTGTTTCTGCTCTGTGGATTTATTTATTCCAAATATTTTGTATAAACAGGATCATTCAGTATGTGGTATTTTGTTTTCGTCTTCCTTTACTCAGAATAGTGTTGTCAAGTTTCATTCATGTTTCATCAAAGTTTCATTCATATATCAATACTTCATTCTTCTTTATGGATGAATAACATCCCATTGCATGTATATAGCATAATTTGTTTATCCATTTATTCATTAGTTGGTACATGGGCTCCTTCCATCTTTGGCTATTGTGAGTAATGCTTGTATGAACCTATGTGTACATGTATTTGTTTAGTACCTGTTTTCAGTTCTTTGGGGTGCATACATAAGAATGGAATTACAGAGTCATATGATAATTATTTGTTCGGCTTTCCCAGGAGCTCTCAAACTTTCCCACAGCAGTCAAAACATTTGACATTCTCACCGGCACTGTATAAGATTTTCTCTCTGTCTTTGACTTCCAACAGTTTGATTATAAAGTATCTCAGTGTGGATCTCTTTTAGATTATTCCACTTGGTTACACAGAACTTCTTGGATGTGTAGATTCATATACTTCAACAGATTTTTAAAAATTATCTGTATTTTTTCAGATAATTTTTATGCCCTTTACTCTCTCTCTCTTCTCCTTTTTGTGCTCCCAAAATGCATATACTGTTCTACATGGATGCATTTCCTAAGTCTCTGAAGCTCTGTTCACTTTTCTTTATTACTTTTTCTTTCTGTTCTTCAGGTTGGATACTTTCAATTGTTCAATCTTCAAATGTGCTGATTATTCCTTCTGTTTGCTGTTCTTGATTGTTGAAGACTACAGTCATCCATTTGTTTAGTGACTTTCCAAACTACTTTTGAAAGCCGTATTCTTTGTTGTGTGATCACTGAAGTCTCTGCTCCCTTAGCATGTGTTCCTCTACTATTTGACCAATTTATTTGAAATCCAGGAGATAAAATTTAAAAATAAATAAATCAAAAGACAAGAAAACAAATAAACACCTTTCCCAGTCTTTACACACTGACTCTGTGTTAGGACACTCCTTCCACACATTGCCAGACCTAAAACTCAGCTTTCGCTACTTCCTGCCTGCCTTGACCTTTATCAGTCAGAAGTGAATACACAGGAACTTCTCAGGTCTTTTCTAAGTATGTTTCTTTTTCAGGGCACGCATGTTGTTTTCTCAATTCTCCTGCTTACATGGGTGCTTTTGAATGCCTAATTCCCCCAAAACTCTTCCCAGCTTTTTTCTTACTCTGTGGGCTATAATTGTATGGCAACCATAATCCTTTGTGCCAGTGTCTGTAGGTTTTTCATTTGCCTTTCAATATTTTTGAGCAATGTCCATTACTTTCCTATCTTGAGAGATTTTAGTGCCAGGCAAAGCAAAGACGAGTACCTTTCACCAGTCCTCCAGGTAATTCTCAGGTTAAAACATAATTTGTAAGATCTGCTCTGCCCCATCATAACCAGGCACCAGGGTCTCAGACTGAGAATGTGGGCTGCCTCTTTCAACACCCCTGCCAAACTGGGGGTGTGTGGCAAAATCAAATAAATGCCACCAGCCTTTTCAACCTATTTATGTGACCCTTAAAAAAATTAGCATTCCTCGGTTGCTGTAAACCTTTGACTATTTTTCAGAGTTTTGAAAAGTCTGTTCTGGAAATTTCTGCTTGTGTTCAATGTTTCTGAAGAGCGACAAGATTCTGGGGCTGCCTGCTTTCATAATTTTTGCTGGCATCATTTGTGTATGTGTCTATCAACACATACGTAAGGTGATATTTACTTATTTATTTATTTGTTTGTTTATTGTTGGGGTCTCATTCTGTTGCCCAGGCTGGAGTACAGTGAGAACAAGGACATGATCACGACTCACTGCAGTCTCAAATTCCTGGGTTCAAGCGATCCTCCCACTTCAGCTTCCTGAGTAGCTGGGACTACAGGGACTTGCCACCATGCTTGGTGTTTACTTATTTATTTACTTTTCCTGTAGAGGCGAGGTCTTGCTATGTTGCCCAGCTGGCCTTGAACTTTTAGACTCAAGCAATTCTCCCACCTCGGTCTTCCAAAGTTCTGGGATTGCATGTGTGAACCACCATGCCCAGCCAAAGTGGTTTCATTTATAAATAAGTGGTTCACCAGTGACTTCTACCCCTGCCCTCTTCCCAAGGAATATAGCCTATTTCTATTACTTAGTCAACACAATCAGGTAGACAGTTTTGTTTCAGAGTACGATCATAATTTCAATGTGGCAAATGCGATTTGAACAAGTTTCTCCCAACACCAAGTGACATCTAAAATCTTCTCAGAGTTCTTACTCCCTTTGTATTGACATTCTCAAACTAAAAGTGGGAACATAATTTCAGTTAATACTCAGATTTTTGCACAATATGTAATCTGAGAAGTATTAAATTTTAATTTCCCCCTGTTCTTTAAAGAGAGAATAATCTAGCTATTGTTGGATCAAAAATTATCTTAAATTTAGTGGCATAAAAAACAAATATTTATTATCACACTCAATTTCTCTGAGAGGCTTTGGGGAGTAGATTAGCTGGATGGTACAGGCTCAGGGTCTCTTATGAGGTTCTGTTTCTTGAGGACTTGGCTGAAGCAAAAGTATCCACTTCTAAGATGGATCACTCCCATGACTGGTGAGTGCTGGCTGTTGGCTAGAGGCCTCAGTGTCTCATCACTTGAGCCTTTCCAAAGAATGGCTTGAGTGTCCTCACAAAATGGTAGCTGGCTTCCCTCATATTGAATGATGCAAAAGAAAGCAAGATGGCCTGGCCTAAGAAGTCACATTCTGTCATTACAGCAATAATCTGTTTGAATAGGTTAACACCAGTAGTGTGGGAAGGAAATACATGAAAATGTGAATAAGGCCAGATTCACTAGGGGCTAGCTTAGGGACTGGATGCCACACCAAGACTCTTCTTAGCCAACAGCTTTGCCACTTCTACCTCTCCCATTTATCCCTTGTTCCAGAGTTCATTCTCTTTGATACGACACTAATTCAAGCCTTACTTCAATGAAATTATATATTTCACTTAAAGCAACTTGCCTGCTCCCCGATAACATTAATAGCAAACACTCACTTTTTGCTATTATTTACTCTCTTATTTGTCATGTGAGTTGGGCCTGACCTCAAAACCTTGCCCAGGATAGAATATTGCTATAAATGATGACAACTTGGATTCTGAACAGGGCTGCTCACATCAGCAAAGTCAGGTGTACATTATACCATGTAAGTGGTCAGTGCAGAGTGAAGTGTTCTGGGTTGGGTTGAAGGAGAGATGCAATGGACCCACTGCCTTTGCATACGGAGGCCAGGTGAGCTACTGCATCACTTCCCAAGTGTCTAATGAACCATCAAGTTCAGCAGTGCTTGCCGTGCCTCTGGGTTCTCTTGCTGCATTATGAAGTCTAAGGAAAGACCCTGCACACTCTGAAATGTCCTCTTTGTCTTTTCTCATTTTGATGCCTCTCCTTGAAATATTTTCCCCCATGCTCAAATTATGTCAAATTATGTCAATTGTTAAAAGATCCGCTCAAGTTCCACATTTTCTGTGAAGCCTTTCTTGCTCCTTCCTGTTGCATAAAGTACCTCATTATTTCAAGAACTCCCATGACATTTCATCTGTAAGGCTCTTATGGGACTTATCATTGTCAACCATGTACCGGAGTTATTTGTGTCCACTTCTTATGCCTCCTATTATATTGTGAGTCCCTTAAGAGCAGAGTTTTTGTCAGATTCATCTTTAAATCCCCCCCAAGCACCTATCAGTATCTTGCATGTGGTGGGTAATCAACAGACATTTTTGGAATACACTTAAACAATTTACCAGCAAGGATTTAGAGGAATACTGCCCCAGCATAGAACTATATTTTCACATGATGAAAGCATACAAAAGAGAGATGCATCATAGCACATTCTATAAAAAATATTAAATTAATTAAGCAAAAATACAAGTGTGTTATGCTGACATGTTGATACAAAGGGCTCCAATTCTGATTTTCATCATGTGCCTTCTTTTATCCTATTAGAAAAAGTAGAGATGCAAATTCAAGTTGCAAAACTTTCAGATCTGGAACAAGAGTTCATATGTTCATGCTGTTCACAGATAAGCAGTACAAATACAGGCATACGAACTACTCTTTTTCAAGAGTATTGGCTCTTTATTTTGAGTTGACTAGGAACAATTTGCCTAAAGGTGGCAATCAAAGTATAAAGACCCATGAGGTTCCTGAGTTTTTATCAAAATAAAGGTAAACGAGCTAGTCTGAACAAATTTTATGCAAAGAATAATTTGCCATCAAGCATAAAATCATTAAAACTATAGATTACATTGTGGTTGGGCCTTATGTGATGATGTTTTGGAAGTTAGTCAACCAGTAAATGTTTGCTTTTATCATTCAGTCAAAGATTACATCGTGGTTAAACATGAGACACTTCTGAGTGTTTGGTGAAACGCTGATTATCACATAAAGTTTAACAGCCCTCATACAGTTTAGTATATAAGTGAGATATAATATTTATGCAAGTGACTGATAACATAATTATGGTTTTTAAAGAGAGATAAAACAACAAGCCTGAAAATTTCAGGGTAGTGAGAGATTATTTTCATGGGAAAAAGGCATTTAAGCAGGGTCCTATGAGGTAAAGGGAAATTTAACAGTTAGAGCCAGTTATTGGAAGAATTCGAGGGTTCAGAGGCATCGAGTATAGTATTGATCATGTAATAGTTCAGCCTGTCTGGAGAATGAAGAATTTATAGAGGAATAAACTGGTTTAGGTACTGCAGAGGGGAGCAGAATAAGAATTGAGAAAATGCCATTCTAATTGGCATTTATAAGGTAACTGGAGACCTTGCAAAGAGTAAATTTTACTAAGTTGTGGAAGTAGACTCCAAGACACGATTGATTAGGTGGAGGGGAAATGAAGATAGCTAGGAGAGATTGTAGGGACTGATCACAGAAAAGGGGAATAAAAAAAAACAGCATATTGTAAAACAGCAAGATTAAGGGCAGCATGTGTTTAGGACACAAAGCAGATGGAGAGGGTGAAGACTGAGAGATAAGGAGATGCTTGATGGTGCAAATCTGGGAAGAGGAGGGACCAAGATCATCTGAGGGGTTTTACTTAGGAAGAGTTGAGAAATGGAGTGGACATTTCTTCCT
>CAUYQG010166565.1:0-11931 GCA_963574415.1 Tarsius wallacei
AAATCAAAAAATTAGCTGGGCGTGGTAGTGCGTGCCTGTAGTTCCAGCTACTTGGAAGGCTGAGGCGGAAGGATCGCCGGAGCCCAGCAGGTCGAGGCTGTGGTGGCCGGAAGCGGCCACTGCACTCCAGTCTAGGTGACAGAGTGAGACTCCAACTCAAAAAAAAAAAAAATCCTCATTCTCAAAGAAACAATAGGCTTTAAACTCCCTGGTAAAATCAATCATGCGCATTCATCTTCCCACTGGGGATAATTGCCAGCAGCTCCTCTTTAACCATATTTACTTCTAAAAAGCCAGAGCACATTAGAGCTGAGACTAAAAAGTCTGTCCTGGCCTCAGCGGTTGGTACAGAGGAGAAAAGTCAGGAAATGTTACAGGAGGTTTTTCTCTCCTCTCGCCCAGATTGGAGCCCTAACTCTTCAGCAGGATCTAAAACATTAAAAACTTATCACTAGATTAGCTGGTTTAAAAGGAGCAGCCTGAAAACCTATTAATCTGTCCAAAACAACCGAGATTATTCAGGGTCCCGAAGAGTCACCAGGAGCATTTCTTGAACGTCTTTAGGAGACATTCCACACCTAATTCCCGTTTGATCCCTCCACCTAAGAATGCTCGGGCTAGTAATCTGGCTTTTGTGGCTCAAGTGGCACCTGACATCCAGAAAAAGTTATGGAAACTTGAGGGTTTTGCAGGAATGAACATTTCCCAGCTGCTCGAGGTAGCTCAGAAAAGTTTTTAATAACCGAGATGCTGAGAAACAGAAACAGGAAGACAAGAAAATTAACAGAGCAACAAAATGACAGACAAAAGTATTAGTTGCTGCCATCCAGGCCACCCAACCTGGCTTGAAGCCAGCGTGTTAAACAAAGGGAGAAACTAAAAAGGAAATACAAGAAAACTTTAGATATTCAGTTAGCCAAGAATCAATGTGCGTATTGTAAAGAGCTGGGTAACTGGGTAAAAAAAATTGCCCTCACTGCCCAACGACAAAGGACCCCAAATCAATTCTGGTTCTGCTCTCTACTGGTGAAACTGAAAGTAACTCAGACTGAGGAGGGCAGGGCTCTTTTTTCTTAGGCCCCCAAGAGAATAATCACTGCTATCATGGGTCACCCAGTCCAACTTCTAGTAGACACTGGGACAGAATTGTCGGTCTTAAAGTCACTATGAGGACCCATATCCGAGAGGTAAATTTCTGTTCAAGTGACAACAGGGGCAATAACAAACTGCAAGCTCACCTCCAACTGGGCAGTTAATCTAGGTCAGAAACGGGTCACCCACTCGTTTCTAATAGCTCCTGACTGCCCATACTCTCTCATGGGCCAAGATTTGCTCCAGAAACTAAGAACAACTATTCTGTTCTCGACTGATTAAACTAAATGTATGTTCCTACTGACACTGTTATCATATGCATCAGATTTTCTTTTACAGTTATAGCAGGAAATTCCTTCAATCTGGGCAGAGACCAACTCACTGGGATTGGCAAAGCATCACCCTCTGGTTGTGATCTGGACTCAGGGGACATCAGTCAACTATCTTGGATTCGGTTACCATAGGGTTTCAAGAACTCCCCAACCCTTTTCGGGGAAGCCTTGCCACAGGATTTCAGTGTTCCATTCCTTACACTCTGCATGTACTTTACTCTAGTATGTAAATTATCTCTTGCTTGCAGCTGTAGATGTGGATACTTGTTTAAAAGGTACTAAGTCTCTGTTACAGCTTCTCCAAGATGTAGGCTACCATGTGTCAGCAAAAAAAAGCACAGCTCTGCCCAACTGAAGTTTATTACCTGGGATACAGGTTAACAAAGGGTATGCGAGCCCTGACCTTGGCCCAGAAAGAAACCATTCTTCAAATTCCTACACCAACCACAAAGAAACAGGTATAGGAATTCATGGGGTAGTTGGGATTGCCAGTTATGAATCCCTGATTTTGCTGAAATTGTCAAACGTCTACACACTGCCATGGCAGGGGACCAGCCCCTGAGATGGACTGCTACTGAGAAGCAAGCATTCCAGCAGTTAATGACAGCTCTTACTCAAGCCCCAGCTTTAGCCTTTCCACATGTTACCAAGCCTTTGCACTTGTTATTCATGAACAACAAGAAATTTCAAAAGGGGTCCTCACTCAGACATTAGAACCCTGGAGGACACCAGTGGCTTACTTGTCAAAAAGACTGGACCCAGTGACATCTGGCTTGCCCTCTTGTTTCCAGGCCATTTCTACCATGGCCATACTAGTTAAGGAAACAGATAAATTGACCTTCGACCAAAATCTGGCATTAACTGTTCTCCATGCTGTTGAAATTCTGCTCTGGGGAATGTTGGATGTCAAACACACGCATCACCCAGTAACAAAGCCTCCTACTTGACCAACCTAGACTAACTTTCTCTCCTACTCAATGCCTCAATATGGCCACTCTATTGCCCCAGCGATGATCCAGAAATGCCAATTCATGACTGTGAAGACGTGCTGGACATCTCTCAGGCTAGCTGACCTAATCTTCGGGACACTCCCTTAAGTCAGGCTGATGCTGACCTATTCAAAGATGGTAGCATCCTGATAATAGAGAGAGTCTGCAAGGCTGGTACAGCCATAAATATGGCTCATGACATAATCTGGTCACAGGCGTTGCCTCAAGGTACCTCAGCTCAAAAAACTGAGTTAATTGCTTTAACTCAGGCCCTGCACTGGGGAACAGAAAAGTGGGTAAACATCTTCTCCCTGACAGTCGATATGCCTTTGCTACACTTCATGTCCGTGCCATAATCTACAAGAAACAAGGACTTATTACTGCAATAAAAAAAAATCTTAGCTCTTTTAAAGGCTATATGTCTTCCCAAAGAGGTAGCTGTCATTCACTGCAGAGGACATTAAAAATCAGACACTCCAAAAGCAACTGAGAATCACTTGGCAGACCAGGCAGCTTGAAAGTCAGCAGAACTCCCAGTTGAGTCTCTGACTATCTTGCTAACTAAAGCTTTTCCAGCTCCTTCTCTCTCAAAACAGCCTACCTATACTCAAGAGGAAGAGGAACAAGCAGACCTCATGGGATCTTATAAAAACTCCACTAAATGGTGAATCAAGGACTCTAAATTTATTTTACCTGAAGCCCTAGGACACATCTTGGTAAAATAATTGCATTCTACTCATTTGTGAGATACCAAAATGACTGAGCTGTTAAACTTTTTAAATCATATTAATGACTTAAAAATATAGCTGCAACAGCAGCCGCCATGTGCTCTGCCTGTACTCAAGTCAATGCAAAGCAAGGGCCCAGACCTCTGGATGGCATCAGGGCCCAAGAATTAAGTCCTGGAGAAAAATTAAAAATAAATTTCACTGAAATAAAACCTCCCCACATGGAATATAACTATCTACAAGTGTTTATAAATATTTTTTCTGGATGAGTAAAAGCTTTTGCCACAAAGAATAAAACCACCCTTATGATTACAAGGTTTCTACTAAATAAAGTTGTTCCTAGGTTTGGACTTCCTCTCTTCATTGGCTATGTTAATGGTCCTGCCTTTACCTTTTCTATAGCCCAACTGGTCAGCAAGGCACAGGGTATAATTTAAAAATTAAATTGTGCCTCTTGGCCACAAAGCTCTGAACAGGTAGAATGCATGAACTGGTCTTTAAAAACTACTTTAACCAAATTAATAATAGAGGCCAGTTAAAAGTAGGTAAACCTTTTGCTTCTACCCCATCTCTGGACCTGATGCACCCCCTATAAGGTTGGTTTTACCCCATATAAAATCATGTTTGGAAAAACCCTTCCTATGTTACCCCAGTTACAGGACCCTATTCTTGAAAAAATTACTAATCAATCTCTGTTAAAGTATCTCCAGTCCCTCCAGCAGTGTCTATTGTCCACTACAGCATCCATGCTGCTTTGCCCACTCCATCTTCCACACCTTGTCATCAATTCCAGTCTGAAGACCTGGTTTTCATCAAGAAGTTCCAAAAAGAAGGACTAACTCCTGCCTGGAAGGGACCCTTTTATTCAAATCCTCCTGGTCTTCTGGCTACCCATTGGAAATGTGCTGCCCCCCCTACTAGTGTCTGCCTTAATCAGGTTCAGTGTAACTGGAACAGCTGCACTCAACACCACTGCCCTGATCTGCAAAGAATTAGTGTTAGCTGGCTTTGCTAACATTGCACAAGTCATTAATTTGGACTTAAATTACATGCAATCTGCTATAGACCAACTCCATAACCAGGTGAACTCCCTAGCAAAATCGTAGAAAAAGACTTGCTTTTTCTATCCCAAGGGGGACTTTGTGCTGCTTTTGGAGAAACTTTTTGTTTCTATGCATAGGACCTTGTATATTAAACTGAATAATTAGCTTTGTAAAACAACAAATCAATTCTGTAAAACTTATGCATGTAAAAACTTATTATAATTCCATACCCATAACTGATGAGTCAATGAATTAACTCACGTACAACTAAACGGGGGAACGAAATATCTCTCCTTTGGTTACAATAGCTTGCTTGACATAAGTAACTCAATTTTGTTAAAATTCTCCATCTTATCTCCTTGTCTGACTTAGGAATAATCCTCCAGTGTGTGCATGTGGTTGTTGTAACGTTCCCATCACCACAGACCCACATCCTTGTTCCCCCTGAGCTGTTCTGTGTAATCGTATGCCTTGTTAATAGAAATCAGATTTGCACCAAGAAATTGTTTCTTGTAAAATTCCCAATGCTGAAATAGCTAATGAAATACATAAAATAATTGCAATAACTTGCTTGATATAAATAACTCCATTTTGTTGAAATCCTCCATCTTAGCTGCCTGCCTAACCTAAAAATGACCCCCCCCATGTATACACATGATTATTGTAACATTCCCATGACTACAGACCCACAGCTTTGTTTTCCTGAGCTGTTCACGATGGTGCTGATCGTTTGCAACACTCCCTAGCTATGAGTTCTGTGTAATTGTATGCTTTGTTAACTGAAATCAGATGTTGCACCAAGAAATTGTTACTTACAAAATTCCCCCTGCCACATCCCTATAGTTTGCTTTTATAGTTTGTTCCTTTTGTTTTTAGTTCCTTGTTTCCTCACCCCCTTGCTATGTAGCCAACCTGAAGATTTTACCTATATAAGTTTTTTGCTGATTATATTCTGTGTCAAGAGCTTCATGGAGAGAGCCTACTCTTCACTGTGCACTAATAAAGGACTCTTACTATTAATTTGGACTTGGCATGCTGGCATGTCTCCTTCTCACAATCTAGTCATAACGTTTGGAGGCCCCAGTGAGATTTTCTGCCAGCATGAGCAGCCGACTCACTCCGACCCTCCCTGAGTGGGAAGAGAAGTGTAGGGGAGGCAATTCCTGAGAGTCTCAGGCCCCTTAACTTTTCATCTGGCTCTGAGGGGTTTGGACTGACTGCTGGTAGCTACTGACTCAACTTCTCATCTGACTCTGAGGGGGTTGGACCGACTGCTGGCAGCTACTGCCTCAACTTCTCATCTGATTCTGAGGGGGTTGGACCAACTGATGGCAGCTACTGCCTCAACTTCTCATCTGGCTCTGAGGGGGTTGGACCGACTGATGGCAGCTACTTCCTCAAAACAAACAAACAAAAAAAAACCTGAGTCTCTCTACAGTCTCCCAGGAGATAGGAATTTATTTTTGGTTTTCTGTTTAATTGCTTGTGACCATAGTTTCTGTTTCTGTTTCTGGTTGAGGGAGTTACAGTCTTATGAGGTCAACCTTTGGACAATATTCACTGAGCCAAGGCATTGGCTGAATAGAGTCCCTTGTTTTCTACCCTGAGGTGTTCCAGGCATCCATAACTTTTCTGTTTTGGTCTGGGTGTTTTGTCTTTCTGTTTTTGTGCTGTTTGATCATTGTGCATCATGGGTTCTCAGAATTTAAAATCTGTTAATCTTCTTGACTGTATGTTAAAGAATTTCTCTGTTGCATTTGCTGAGGACTACAGTGTCTGTCTCTCAAAAGGCAGACTCTAAACCCTCTGTAAGATAGACTGGCCTACCTTTGATGTTGGGTGGACTTCTACATTGTCTCTGGATGTTAGGGTTACTGAATCTGTTTGGAAGGTCATTACAGGGAGTCCTGGCCATCTGAACCAGTTCCCCTATATTGACCAATGGCTAAGTTTGGTGCAAAACCCATCACTTCGGCTGAAGGCATGTTCTCTTGAAACCACCAGTTGAGTCCTGATCTCCACATCTCTTAGCTGGCCAGAACATGTCAATCCTCATGTTATGAACCCTCCTCCACCTAAGCTACCTGTTCATGATTTTAAAATTCTGTAGTGTCCATCATCTGTAACCCCTGCTTCTTATGGATTGTATACTATTTTCCCTCCCTCTACTAAAGATCCTCTTGAGGATCTGGTTAGCTCTAACCCTCCACCTTACAATCCTTTACCTTCTTCATCTATTGTTACTTCCACCACCTCTCCTTGCTCACAGCTGTCGACAGCCCCAACTGCAGCTGCAACTGCAGCTGTCTCTAGTTCCACCCCTTCTCTGTCCTCTCTGCCTTTGGCCGCTCGTCTCCAGTCTCAGACCAATGTAGCACCTCTTCTTCCCCTCTGGGAAGTTCCCCCTCTACAGGGGCAGATTGGACCAAGCAGTTGTCTATGGTGTCTACCCCTTACTCCTCGTCTGATTTGTATAACTGGAAATATCAGAACCCAACGTTCTCAGATAAGCCACAGACTTTGATTTCCTCAATGAAATCAGTTATGCACACACATTGCCCCACTTGGGACGATTGTCAGCAACTCCTTGTAACTTTGTTTGCTGAAGAAGAGAAGGAGTGTATTAGGGCTGGAGCTAGGAAGTCTATTCTAGATTCCACTGGAGGCACCCAGGAGGAGATTCAAGAAAGGTTGAAAGAGGTTTTCCCCCTCTTACCCTGACTGGGACCCCAACACCTTGGTGGGGTCTAAGGCACTAGACACCTGTCACTGGGCTCTATTAGCAGGTTTGAAGGGGGCAGCCCAAAAACCTATCAATCTTTCTAAAACTACTGAGGTTCTCCAGGGATCTGAGGAATCTCCAGGAGTGTTCCTTAAGCATATCCAAAAGGAATTTCAGATTTACTCCCCTATTGATCCCTCGGCTCCCAAGAATGCTTGAGCTATTAATTTGGTGTTTGTGGCTCAGGCAGCTCTGGACATCCAAAAAATTGCAAAAGCTGAAAGGCTTTGCAGGAATGAATATTTCTCAGCTGCCTGAGGTATCTCAAAAAGTTTTTAACAATTGAGATGCTAAGAAACAAAAGCAGGCATTGCAGGCAGGTGACAGAGCTGCAAAAAGACAAGACAAAATCCTGGCAACAGCTTTCCAGGCCCCAGGAGCTGATTCCAAACCTCCTCATCAAAAGTTTGATAACCAGAAAAGCCAAAGGGTCAGAAACCTGGATGCATTTGGTTGGCAAAGAACCAGTGTGCTTAATCCCCACCACCCACAACAAGGGGACTCTAAGCCAGTTCTGGCCCTGATTTCTGCTGGAGAGGTTGAAAATGATTCAGACTGAAGGGGCCAGAGCTCTTTTTTCTTAGACTCCCAAGAGCCCATGGTAATTGTTGCTATCGCAGGCCAACCAGTTCAACTCTTAGTGGACATTGGGGCAGAACATTGAGTCCTAAAGTAACCATTGGAACCTATGTCTAAAAAGCAAATTTTGGTACAAGGGACAACAGGAGCAGTTGCTAATTGCCAGTTCACTCCCAATTGGACTGTCAATTTGGGACAAAAGCAAGTCACTCATTCATTTCTAATAGCTCCAGACTGCCTGTTTCCTCTTATAGATCAAGACTTACTTTGAAAGTTAAGAGCCACCATTGTGTTTTCACCTGACAAAACTGAAATGTTTATTATTTCTGCCTATCAATGCTCTTGACTGTTCCACTCTCTGAAGAATATCTTTTAACTTCTTCTAAGTCCCCTACTGAAAATATTCCATCAAGTTTGTTTCTACAGTTACAGCAGGAGCTTCCTTTAGTCTAGGCAGAAACCAACCCCTAGGATTGGCGAAACATCATCCACCAGTGGTGGTAAGTCTATTGTATTGGCTACTGCTATTCGTGTTCATCAATACCTTATGAGTTTGCAGACCCAGGGAGGAATTACTCCCCACATCAAAAGACTCTTAGTAGCTAATATTTGACACCATATAAGTTGGCATGGAACACTTCCTTCCTGCCAGTTCAAAAACTGGGAACTTCTGATTATCGACCAAATCAGGACTTAAGGGAGATCAATAAGTGGGTTGAAACTATCCATCCAACTGTTACTAATCCATACACTTTGCTTAGTTTGCTTCCTTCTCAACATGAGGTATATACTGTACTGGATTTAAAGGATGCCTTCTTTTCTATCCCCTTGTCCCCTGTCAGTTAAACCATCTTTGCTTTTGAATGGGACAGATCCAGATTCAGGGGACACCAGTCAGTTGATTTGGACCTGGTTACCACAAGGTTTCAAGAACTCCCCAACTCTTTTTGGGGAGGCCTTGCAACAAGATTTGTCAGGGTTCCATGCCCTACACCCTGAATGTACTTTACTCCAGTATGCAGATGATCTCTTACTTGCAGCTGCAGACCTAGACACTTATTTACAAGGTACTAAGGCTCTGTTATAGCTCCTTCAAGACTTGGGCTATCATGTGTCAGTGAAAAAGGTATAGCTCTGCTCAACTGAAGTCTCCTACCTGGGCTACTGACTAAAGAAGGATAAGCGAGCTCTAACTTCAGCCTGAAAAGAATCCATTCTTCAGAGTCCCATGCCAACCACAAAGAAACAGGTACAGGAATTCCTGGGGGCAGCAGGGTATTGTCAGTTGTGGATACCAGGATTTGCTGAAATTGTCAAACCCCTGTATACAGCCATGGCAGGAGATCAGCCCCTAACCTGTACAGCTACTGAGGAACAGGCATTCCAGCAGTTAAGAATGGCTTTGACCCAAGCCCCGACTCTAGCTCTGCCAGATGTTACCACTTCTTTGTTCATGAACAACAAGGAATTGCAAAGGGGGTCCTTACTCAGACATTTGCACCCTGGAGAAGACCGGTAGCTTACTTGTCAAAAAGCCTGGACCAAGTAGCCTCCAGCTGGCCCTTTTGTCTGCAGGCCATTGTGGTCATGGCCATGCTAGTTAAGAAAGCAGATAAATTAACTTTTGGCCAAAACCTGGCTTTGACTGTTCCCCACTCTGTTCAAATGTTGCTCTAAGGAGCCTCTGGCTGCTGGATGTCTAACGCTCATATCACCCAATATCAGAGTCTTTTGCTTGACCAACTAAGACTAACTTTCTCTCCTACAAATGCCTCAATCTGGCCACCCAGTTGCCTGATGACAATCCAGAAACACCAATGCATGACTGTGAAGACGCTTTGGACATCTCTCAAGCCAGCCAGCATGATCTTCAGGACACTCCTTGAAGTCAGGCTGATGCTGATATATTCACAGATGGTAGCAGCCTGGTAATAGAGGGAGTCTGCAAGACTGGTGCAGCCATAACCATGGCTTGTATTGTAATCTGGTCACAGGTGTTGCCTCAAGTTACCTCAGCTCAAAAGGCTGAGTTAATTGCTTTAACTCAGACCCTGCACTGGGGAACAGGAAAATGAGTAAACATCTTCACTGACAACCAGTATGCTTTTGCCACACTTCATGTGCATGCCATGATCTATAAGGAATGAAGTCTTCTTACCAGAGCAGGTAAGACTATAAGAAATAAGGAAGAAATCTTAGCCCTTCTAGAGGCTATATTGCTCCCTAAAAGGGTAGCCATCATTCATTGCAGGGGACACCAGAAATCTGACACTCCAGAAGCAACTGGGAACAACCTGGCAGATCAGGCATCTTGTAAGGCAGCAGAACTCCCAGTTGAACCCCTGACTATCTTGCTAACTAAAACTTTTCCAATTCCTTCTCTCCCAAAACAGCCTACCTGTACCCAAGAAGAAGAGGAACAGGTAGATCTTGCAGGAGTCCATAAAAACTCCACTGGATGGTGGGTAAAAGACTCTAAAATTATCTCACCTGAAGCCCTTGGACACACCTTGGTAAAACATATACATTCTACTACTCACTAGAAGGTACTAAATTGACTGAGAAGCTAAACCAATTTTATCATATCAATGATTTGAAAAGCATTGCTGCAATGGTAGCTGTTATGTTCCCTGTCTGTGCCCAAGTCAATGCAAAACAAGGACCCAAACTTTCACATGGCATCTGAGCCCAAAGATTAAACCCTGGGGAAAAATGGGAAATAGACTTCACTGAAATAAAACCTCATCAAGCAGGATATGGCTATCTACTGGTGTTTACTAATACTTTTTCTGGATGGGTAGAAGCCTTTGCCACCAAAAATGAAACCACACTTGTTGTTACAAGGTTTTTATTAAATAAAATTATTCCTAGGTTTGGGCTTCCCCTCTCTATTGGCTCTGATAATGGTTCTGTCTTTACCTTACCCATAGTACAGCTGGTTAGTAAAGCATTAACATTAATTGGAAACTACATTGTCCCTACCAACCACAAAGTTCTGGACAGGTAAATGCATGAACCAAACTCTAACATCTACTTTAACCAAATTAATAGTAGAGACCAGTGAAAAATGGGTAAACTTTTTTCTTTAGCTCTTCTCCGAACCCAGTACACCCCATATATGGCTGGGTTTACCCAATATGAAATTATGTTTGGAAGACCCCCTCTTCTGTTACCCTGGTTGTGAGAACCCATCCTAGAAGAAATAACTAATCAATCTCCATTAAAGTATCTCCAGTCCCTTCAACAAGTCCAGGCTTCTGTCCACTCTGGTGTTCATACTGTTTTGGCTAGCTAAGATATTGCCAGTTTTGAAAGAGGTTAGAGAGAAAGTATATATGGCATATTTATCCTGGGCAGCAGTTAGACTTATTGTAAGTATAATAAGCCAATAATGCACCCTGTGCAAAGATATAAAATAGCATTAACAGAGCCTTTTTACAACATCTCCATCTTCCATGCCTTGCCATCCATTCCAGCCCAGAGACCTGGCTTTCATCAAAAAGTTCCAGAAAGAGGAACTAACTCATGCCTGGAAAGGACCTCTTATCATCATCATCACCACCCCAACTGCACTCAAGGTCGATGGAGTATCGGCCTGGATTCATGAAACACGAGTCAAGAGAGCCAAGAAATGGACACTCATTCCATCAACTGTGCTGGGGTGGCCAGGGACCCTAAATATCCACTCCCTCATACAACTAAGAAGAACAATCATCATTCATCCAACTGGACTGCAACTGAAAACTCCAAAAACCCTCTTAAGATCACCTTTCAATGTATATCTGAACTATGGGATTCCAATAGACTGGCTACTAATTTCTTTAAATGCATTGTACTCAATCTTTGACTCTGGTTTTTGTTATCCCACTTGCTCTAGCCTTTGGTATAGGTCTCTTAACTGTAGCCCCTGCAGATTGGATATGTTGCAAAAAGGCTCTGTTAATGCTATTTTATATCTTATGCACAGGGTGCATTATTGCCTTATTATACTTACAAAAAGTTTAACTGCTGCCCAGGATAAATATGCTATATATATTTTCTCCCTAACCTCTTTCAAAACTGGCAACATCTCAGCTAGCCAAAACTGTACATATCCAGGACTTTCAATAATATTTAAGAGCCGGGCTTGGTGGCTCAGCCTGTAATCCCGTGCCTTTGGGAGGCTGAGGTGAGTGGATTGCCTGAGCCCGTGTGTTTGAGACCCGCCTGGGCAACTTGGTGAGACCTCATCTCTACAATAAATTAAAAAAAACTAGCTGGGTGTGGTAGCGCATGCCTGTAGTTCCAGCTCCTTGGAAGGCTGAGGCGGAAGGATTGCCGGAGCCCAGCAGGTTGAGGCTGCGGTGGCCGGGAGTGGCCACTGCACTCCAGTCTGGGTGACAGAGT
>CAUYQG010166568.1:0-32269 GCA_963574415.1 Tarsius wallacei
AAAGACAATAAACAGCAGCAACAGCAACAAACTTTGTAAAAACCTCATGTCAGGGATAAACTCTCACATCTCAATAATTAGCCTGAATGTAATTAGATTAAATGCACCACTGAAAAGATATAGAATGGCAAATTGGGTAAAATATCATGAGGCAACAATACATTGTCTCCAAGAGATTCATCTCGCTAGAAGGGACACTCACAGACTCAAAAGTAAGAGGATGCAAAACAAAATTTCAGGTAAATGGACCACAAAAGAAAGCAGGAGTGGCTATCTTAATGTCAGAAAAAATAGCCTTTAAGCTATCAAAAATTTTAAAAGATACAGAAGGACACTACATAATGTAAGAGGTTAAATCCATCAACAAGAAATATTTATCCTAAACATATATGCACCCAACATAGGAGCACCAGAGTTTATAAAGCAGCTTCTAGGTAAACTAAAAAAAGATATTGACTCTAACACTACCACAGCTGGGGACTTAAACACCCCACTACCAAGCCTAGACAGATCATCAAGACAAAAAATCAACAAGGAGATCCAGAACCTCAATGTGACGCTTGACCAAATGGACTTAATTGGAACCTACAGAATACTCCACCCAACCACAAAATACACAGTCTGCTCACCAACCACATCTAGGCCATAAATCAAGCATAAACAAATCCCATAAGATTGAAATTCTGCCATGCACCTTCTTAACCAATGGAATAAAAATAATATCCACACCAACAAAGTTCCCCCAAAACTCACAAAGACAAGAACACTAAAAAAGCATGAAACTAAACAACTCCTAGGTAAACACAGAAATCAAAACAGAGATTAAAAGATATCTGAAAACAAAGAAACATCTTACCAAAATCTCTGGGATGCCATGAAAATAGTGCTAAGAGGGGAATTCATATGTCAATGAACACACACAAAGAAAATGGAAAGATCACAAGTTAACAGCCTAACAAATCACCTAAGGAAACTGGAAAAGCAAGACCACCAAAACCCTAACTTCAGCAGAAGAATCCAAATCACCAAAACAAAAGCCCAAATGCAGGACATAAAAGACAAAAATATAATACAAAAAAAATCAATGAAACAAAAGGCTGGTTCTTTGAAAGGATAAAAAAAAATTGATGGACCCCCAGCTAAACTGACCAAGAAAAAGAGAGAAAAAGCCCAAATAAACACAATCAGAAATGCAAAAGATCAAGTCACAACTGACACCATAGAAATACAAAAGATTACCAGAGATTATTATGTACCTGTATGGAAACAAACTTGAAAACCTAAATGAAATGGAGGACTTGCTTACATCACGCAACTTCCCCAGAATGAAACAAGAAGAAATCAAGACCCTAAATAGACCAATAACAACCCAGGAAATCGACCCTGTCATAAGAAAACTACCTACAAAAAAAATGCCCTGGACCAGATGGCTTTCCAGTAGAATCCTGCAAAACATACAAGAAGGAGCTGATACCATTCCTATTGAAAGTATCCCAGGCAATCAAGAAAGATGGAATTCTCCCAAATCATTTTATGAAGCTAACATCACATTGATACCCAAACTGGGTAAAGAACCAACAAAGAAAAAGAACTACAGGCCAATATCCTTGATGAACATAGATACTAAGGTTCTCATCAAGGTCCTAGCAAACCAAATCCAACAACACATCTAAAAAATGATCCACCATGACCAAGTAGGCTTCAACCCCAGGATGCAGGGCTGGTTCAACATCCACAAGATCATAAATGTAAATACATCAACAGATATAAAGAAAAAAACACATGATTATCCTCTTTTGATACAGAAAAATCTTTTGATAAAGTCTAGCACCCCTTCTTGATAAAAACCCTCAAACATCTAAGTATAGATGGATCATACCTCAAAACAATATGAGCCATCTATGAGAAACCCACAGCTAGCATAATACTAAACAGAAATTAGAACCATTTCCCCTGAAAATTGGAACAAGACAAGGATACTCACTGTCACCCCTCTTGTTCAACATAGTTTGGGAAGTCCTAGCTAGAGCAATCAGACAAGAGAAGGAAATCAGGGGTATCCAAATAGAAAAAGATGAAGTTAAGTTATTCCTCTTTGCAGATGACATGACTCTATACCTCGAAAAACCATAAGAATCTGTCAAAAACCTTCTTGCACTGATAAGAGACTTTGGCAAAGTCGCGGGGTATAAAATAAATGTGCAAAAGTCAGTTGCATTCCTATACACCAACAATAAACAAGCAGAAACTCAAACAAAAAGCACAATCCCATTCACAATAGCTACACACAAAAAATGAAATACCTTGGCATCTTCCAAACCAAAGAAGTCAAATACCTTTACAATGAAAACTACAAAACACTACTCAAAGAAATCAAAGATACACAAACAAATGGGAAAAAAATTCCATGCTCATGGATTGAAAGATGTTGTTAAGATGTTCATCCTACCCAAGGCAATCTACAGATTTAATGTAATTCCCATTAAATTACCAGTGGCATTCTTCCCAGACCTGGAAATGACAATACAGAAATTCATATGGAAACCTAAGTGACCACAAATAGCCAAAACAATTCTCAGCAAAACAAACAAACAAAAAACAAACAAAAAAAGCAAGAGGCATCACACTCCCAAACTTTAAGCTTTATTATAAATCTACAATAATCAAAACAGCCTGGTTTTGGTACAAGAACAGGCATGTAGACCAATGGAACAGAATAGAGGTTCCAGAAGCAAAACCTCAACTTCTCAACCAATTCATCTTCAACAAAGTCTCCACCATCAACCACTGGGGAGAGGAGAACTTATTCAGTAAATGGTGCTGAGAAAACTGGCTGACCACATGCAGGAGATTAAAACAAGACCCCTGTCTATCACCATACACAAAAATCAACTCTAAATAGTTCAAAAACCTAAACATAAAACCTCAAACTTTAAGAACCTTAGAAAATACAGGAGACACCCTTATGGAAATTGGAACTGACGACAATCCTGATCAAAACCCAAGCGCCCATGCCATAAGAGATAAGATAGGCAAGTGGAAACTCATCAAACTGACAAGTTTCTGCAAAGCCAAAGAAACCATCAAGAGAGCAGGGAGGCAGCTCACAGAATGGGAAAAAATATTTGCCAATTGTGTATCTGACAAAGGCCTAGCATCTAGGATCTACAGGGAACTCAAATTTGCTGAAAAGAAAACAACAAACAGCCCCATTACAAAGTGGGCAAAAGATATGAATAGACACTTTTCAAAAGAAGACATAGACCAGCCAACAGATACATGAAAAAATGCTCAGTCTCACTAGTCATCAAAGAAATGCAAATCAAAACCACACTGAGATACCACCTAACTCTAGTCAGGGTGACTATCAACAATAACTCAAAAGGCAACAGATGCTGGAGAGGATGCAGCAAAAAGGGAACACTTCTTCACTGTTGGTGGAAGTGTAAACTAGTTCAGCCTCTGTGGAAAACAGTGTGGCAGTTCCTATAAGATCTAAAAGTTGACCTTCCATACAGCCCCACACACAATCTCCCTACTGGGAATATAACCAAAGGAACTAAAATCACTCTGTGAAAAAGATACCTGCACACTCATGTTTACTGCAGCATTATTTACAACAGCAAAAACATGGAACAAACAGTGTTGCCCATCAAAAGAGGACTGGATTTTAAAAAGTGGTACATATACAAGATAGAATATTACAGAGCCGTAAAAAAAGGACAAAATTTTGAACTTTGCAGCAACTTGGATAGACTTAGAGGCTATGATACTAAGTGACCTATCACAGAAACAAAGAACTGAGTATTACATGTTCTCACTCATAAGTGGACCTTGAACAATTATAATACTGTAAGAAAGGGATTGGCAGTAGTGGGAAACTGCCAGGAAGAGGGTGGGGGCAGAATAGGCAGAAGTGGGAAACTTCCGGAGTGGGGCACAACTCATCAACAATGGTACCTTCATAATAAACATTTGCATACCTAACCCTAAATTGTACCCCACATATTTAAAATTTTTAAAAATACACACACACACACACACACACACACACACACACACACACACACATATCATCCACTATAATCAAGGGGGGTTCAGCCCAAGGATGAAAAAAAGATTCAACATATGCAAATCAATATATGTAATGCAATACATTAACATAGCAAAGGACAAAAACTATATAATCATTTGAATAAATGCAGAAAAAACATTTGATAGAATACAATAAATAATTATAATAGAGTTCTTAATAATAAAAAAAACTCTAAACAAATTAGTTATAGATGGAATGTACCTCAACACAATAAAGGTAATATATCCAAACTCACAGCTAAAATCATGCTCAACAAAGAAAAGTTGAAAGCTGCCTTTCTAAGATCTAAAATAAGACAAAGATGCCCACTCTTGCCACTTCTAGTCAACATAGTATTGGAAGTCACAGCCAGAGCAATTAGGCAAGAGAAATAAATAAAAGGCATCCAAATTAGAAAGGAAAGGGTTAAATTGGCCCTTTTTGTAAACATCATGGCAAAAACTCTACCAAAAATTGTTAGAACTAGAAAACAAATTCAGTAAGATTGTGGGATACAAAATCAACATACAAAAATGAATAACATTTCTATATACAAATAATAAACTATCTGAAAAATCAATCAGAAAGCCCATTTACAACAGCTACAAAAACTAAAGTATTTAGAAATAAATTTAACAAAGGAAGTGAAAGACTTGTACACTGAATACTATAAAACAATGGTGAAAGAAATTGAAGAATACACAAATGGCAAAACATCTCATGTTCATGGATTGGTAGAATCAATATCCTAAAAATGACCATACTTGCCCAAAACAATCTACAGATTCAGTGCAATTCCTATGAAAATACCAACATCATTTTTCATAGAATTTGAAAAAAACAATTGTAAACTTCGTATAGAGCCAAAAAAGAATCTACCCGAATAGCCAAAGCAATCCTAAAATAACAACAAAAAATAACACAACCAAAGGCATCACTTACCACTCTTTACAAAGCTATTGTAACCAAAACAGTATGGTACTAGTAGGAGGGTGGAGGGGATACACATACATAGTCCAAAGAAACAGAATAGAGAGCCTAGAAATAACAGAATAGACAGCCTAGAAATAAATCCAGCCAGGCTCAGTGGCTCAGCCTGTAATCCCAGCATTTTGGGAGGCCAAGGTGAGTGGATTGCCTGAGCCCGCAGGTTCAAGACCCACACCGGGCAACTTGGCGAGACCTCATCTCTACAATAAATCAAAAATTAGCCAGGTGTGGTAGCGCATGCCTGTAGTTCCAGCTACCTGGAAGGCTGAGGTGAAAGGATCCCCAGAGCCCAGCAGGTCAAGGCTGTGGTGGCTAGGAGCGTGCCACTACACTCCAGTCTGGGTGACGGAGTAGTGAGACTCCAACTCAAAAAAAAAAGGAAGAAAGAAAGAAATCCACACATTTACAGCCAACTCATTTTCAACAGTTTCCAAGAACACACAGTGAGAAAGGTACAGTCTCTTCAATAAACAATGTTGGAAAACTAGATATCCATGTACAGAAAAATAGAATAGAATTTAGTTATTTTTAAAAGTGTGTTTATACTTACATGCTTACATTTTAGTCATCTTCAAAGTACTCTATTTGATGTAATACACCTGTCAAGATGTTTTTTCCACTGCTCAAAACACTTTTTGAACTCATTAATTTTGATGCCTTTTAGTGCTTCTGCCATTTTTTGTTTCATCTCTTCCACATTGACATGTTTTCCTTTGAGGACTATTTTCGTCCAGGGAAACAAAAAAGAAAATTCACTTGGGGCAACATCGGGTGAATAGGGAAGGTGAGGCACAAGTTATACCATTTTTGGCCAAAAACTGCTGAACACTCAGTGTGGTGTGGACAGGAGTACTCATAAATCACCCATGGCAAAATGGGCAAACATGTTGAAATCATCTCCAAAAAAAAATTCACTGAAGCTGAACACAGCCTTTCACAACAACGGTAGCTGGAACATTGATGCCAATGGGTTCCTAGAACACTTACCTAGCAGGAAAAGCCTGTACTACAAAGGAATTGCCCTCCAAAAATAATTCCCAGGATTTTTTTGTGGGGGTCCTCCCTCATATACAAAAATCAACTTAAAATAAGACCAAAAACTATGAAATTAATAGACAAAAACAAGGAGGATTCTCCATGACATTAGTCTGGGCAATAATTTTTTAAATATGATCCCAAATAAACAAATGAAAGAAAAAAAAAGAAAAATGGGCAAATTGGATTATGACAATCTAAAATTTATACACAACCAAAGAAACACTAAACTGGGTGAAGCGACCACCTGTTGAATGGGAGAAAATATTTGCAAACTATTCATCCAACAAGGGACTAATACCCAGAGTATACAAGGAACTCAAACAACTCAACAATAAAAATAATAACAATAATCCCATTAAAAAGAGGGCAAAAGTCATGAACAGACATTTCTCAAAAGAAGACATACAAATGACTAATAGGTACATAACAAAAGTTCAGCATCACTAATTATTTGGGAAATGCGAATTAAAACCACAACAAAGGATCATCTTACACCTGTTGGAATAGCTATTATCAATAAGGCAAAGGATAGCAAACAGTGGTGAGAATGTGGAGAAAACAGAACTCTTGTACACTGTGGGAATGTTAATAAATATAGTCATCATGGAAAGCTCTAGGGAGATTTCTCAAAAAATTAAAAATAGATCCAGCAATCCTACTACTGGGTATATAACCAAAAAAAAAAAAATGACATCACTATGGCAAAGAGATCGGCACTCCCATGTTCCACTGTCTGCAGCATTATTCACAATAGACAATATATGGAATCAACATAAGTGTCTATCAATGGATAAATGAACAAAGAAAATGTCACGCGCGCACACACACACACACATACACACACACACACTCAAACACACACACACAATGGCATACTATTCAGCCATAAAACAAGAACATCTTGTCATTTGCAATAACATGGATGAACCTGAAGGACATTGTGTTAAGTGAAATAAGTCAGTCACAGAAAGGCACATACCACATAAATACTACATGATCTCAGTTATGTGTGGAATCTAAAAAGCTGAATCTATAAAAGTAGAGTAGAATGGTATTTTCCAGGGACTGTAGTGGTTGAAAGCAGGTGGCTGGGGAGATGCTTGTCAAAGGTAATAAAATTCCAGTTAAATTAAAGAAATACATTCAGCTGGGCTCGGTGGCTCAGCCTGTAATCCCACGCCTTTGGGAGGCTGAGGTGAGTGGGTTGCCTGAGCCCGCGGGTTCGAGACCTGCCTGGGCAACTTGGCGAGATCTCAACTCTATAATAAATCAAAAATTAGCTGGGCGTGGCAGCGTGCGCCTGTAGTTCCAGCTACTTGGAAGGCTGAGGCGGAAGGATCACCGGAGCCCAGCAGGTCGAGGCTGTGGTGGCCGGGAGTGGCCACTGCAGTTCAGTCTGGGCGACAGAGTGAGACTCCAACTCAAAAGATGGTGACTATAGTTAGTAGCAATATGTTGTATTTTTGAAAAATGGTAAAAGAGTGGCTGTTAAGTGTTCTCACCACAAAAATAATAACGATGTGAGGTAATACATAGATTAATTAGCTAGATCCAGCCATTCCACAGTGTATATATACTTCAAAATGTCATGTTGATACATGATTAAAACAAACAATTTTATCTGTTCATTTAGAATAAAATAAACAATTTAAAACTGCATACATACAAAAGAATAATTGAGATGGGCTGCCTATGGGAGGAAGGTAAGGGCAGGGAGGAGGAGGATTTGGTAATGTTCTGTTTATTAACCTGAGTGCTGGTTACATGAATGTGATCACATTGTGACCATTTTTTCCGACTTATATACTTATAATTTATGAATTATAATACTTAAAAATAAAGTTTATTTTAATAAGAATATAAGTGTCATCTGTTTAAGATAAAAAACACAATGAAAACCTTGAAAAAGTTCTTTAAACTGTTATAATTCCATGGAACCACTACCCAGTTAATTAATTAATTAATAAGTAGAGATTTAGGTCAACTGGCTCCTCAAGGCTTTTATCAGGTAGCAAGTACTATGTCCTCATTTAACTTGGGACCAAGTTACAGTAGTTACAACTGCTTTATGCTTTTATAGTACCTGAGTTCAAAGTACTAAGTTTAAGACTCAAGTTTTGACATATGAAAATTATTAAACCAGTGACCTCTCAGACACTTTACAAGTAACCCACCATACAGCAAATTACAGCAGAAGAATTAAAAGTGTCAAAATCTTGAGTAAATGTGACAATGGCTTTAAACCTGCCAAATGATAAAGACAAAATACACACCAAGGAAACACTATGTGAGTGAAGCTGTTCCTTGGACCCATTATTAAGGAATACTTAATGCCTACATGCCTCAAAAGTCCTTTTTCTTTCATTGACTCTAAGTTTTCAATATGAAAATCAAATTGTGCATAAACAGTTTTCAAAGTACTTACTGCTGTATGACCTTTCTTGCCATTGAATTAGCTGCAGCACCTAAAATATAAGTCAAAGAAATTGTAGTTGTACTACTTCTACATTTCTTTTGTGAGACTAAGACTTGAAGGAAAATATGATGGCCAAAGAAAGGGAAGAAGCCAACAGTGAAGATTTGGTCAATGGACCAAAGGTGAAGTGTCACTGGTGATGCTACAGAAAGACTAAGGAAAAAGATGATGGTGTGTGACTGTGGGAATTTGAGGAAGATTTGATACTTTGATTTAGTTTCACATAGCCATACCTAAAATTCCAAACTGTTCTACAAACAAGTTGTGTGGGCATGAGGATTGTTAAAGCATAATTAACTGACTTTGGTCAAGCAAAAGTATACGATTCTCCAACATGAAAATACTACCTATCAGTGAGCACATTTGACTTGCGCACAAAGCCAGGATTAGATAAAGCCAAAGTTGCGCATTGTCTTAGTCTGTTTTCTGTTACTTAGAGTATCTGAAACTAGGTAATTTATCAGGAAAAATAATTCATTTCTTACAATTATATAGACTGAGCAGTCCGAGATCAAGGAGACACATCCAGTCTTGCTGGGGGTGGGAGGGTTTCTCTGCAGGGTTCCAAGATGGCACAAGACATCACAGGGCAAAAAGGCTGATGTGCTATTCAAGTCTCTCTTCTTCTTCATATAAAGCCACTAGTCCCACTTCCATGGCAATACATGAATTCGTTAATCATAAGTGGATTAATCCATTCATGATGTCAGAGCCCTCATAACCCAATCACCACTTCTCAATACAGCCACATTGGGTTTAAATTTCAATATGAGTTTTTAATGGATAAGTGTTGGAAACATAGCATGCACTTTGGTAGATAGTTGTGGGAATGGCTACCAATTTGTTCTCACTTCATTGCATGCCCACCCCTACTACCTGCTCTAGCCTTAATAATATGAGCAATGGTTTACTGAATGCGCAGTGCATTCTAGTCACTGTGAGTTTTTAATGCTTCATCTTATCTCATCCTCACAATACCCAGTACTGTAGATATTTACTATTCTTATCTAACAAAGATTAAATAACTTGTCCAATCTCTATAGTCAATAAGAAAAAGCTTGCACTTGCCTCCAGGTACATCTGCCTTCACAATACTTTTCTACTCCTACATTTGTAGAGGAGCTCTAAAAATGTGAGAAAATCAAGATCCCACAGAATACTACATAACTCTTGGCAACTGAGTAGATACAAGGCAAGAGAAAGGAGGTGGAGTCAAGGAAAACTGAGTGAGTGGAGAATCGTAAGGCCATTGATCAGAAGCAGAGTATTGAAATAAGAAACTAATACTGAGGGATGATTATATGGTTTTTTTAAATGTTGAGAATAAAAATATCTGCAAGATCTCCCCCCTCCAAAATAAAATTACTATGCTTTACAGGGAAACAGTGAAAATGAGGAAACCAGAGATGGCAACAGAACTTCTGTTTGGGAAAATTAGAAAATATTTAGAGTATCACAAGAAGAAAACCAACAAGGTATTAATAGAAATATCAGATAATGGACCTAGATAATGCTGACAATACAACTTTGTTGTAGACCTCTTTGCTATGGTTTAAGGATTTTCTCTAATATGCCCTTGATGTGCTGGAGCAAGAAAGGAAAACGGAGGGGTTTGCACAGGACGGGGAACTAGCAAACTTAGTCTACAGAACCTGTCCAGCAAGTAATTATAGACTGGCTATTACTATATTCCCAAAGATAGTAAGATAAAGAGACTAGTGAAAACAACATTGTCAGCCAGGCCTGGTGGCTTACTCCTATAATCCCAGCACTTTGGGAGGTGGAGGAGAGAGGACTGCCTGAGCCCGGGTGTTCAAGACCAACCTGGGCAACTTGGTGAGACCTAGTCTCTACAACAAGTTAAACAATTAGCCGGGTGGGGTGGCACGCACCTGTAATTCCAGCTACTTGGAAGGCTGAAGCAGAATGATTGCCTGAGCACAGCAGGTTGAGGCTGCAGTACTGTGAGCTCTGACTCAAAAAGAAAAAAAAGAAAAGAAAAAGAAAACAATATTGTGACTATAAGATAAGAGAACTGTAAAGGGGGGCAGGATAAATAATACCAGTGATGATAGAGCAAGTTCAATAGGAGAATTAGTGAGAAAGATTGGAGGGCAGAAAACAATGGTCAAAGCAGGACATTTCTAGGTTCATAGTCTTGAATGTGGAATAATTTCAAGTGATGATTTCAGGATACAAATATGCCACTAAATAATAGAATTGAAGGCCATTGTCAATTTATTGGAATTTTGAAGGCTCAATTTTAAAATCTGTAGTCAGACACACCTAAATGTGAATGCTGGCTATACCAATTGTGATCTGAAGGTTTTTAAATAGTGCCTTAGTTATCTAAGCCTTAGTTTTCTTCGGGTAAAATATTTGGGTTTTGAGAAATGATAATAGTGCCATTCACAGCATTATTGTAAAGAATGAAAGAGATAAAGCATGTAAAATGCTTAGCAGAGTATAACATTCAAATTAGCTTTTACTATCATTGTTATTGTTGCTTTTCTTATTAAAAGATATCCTCAGTGATTCAGGAAAAAAAGGACACAAAAGGAATCACACAAGAAGGTACTGCTTAATTTCAGTCCCCAAAGACTGACTTTAGGCTAAATTTCAAACTTCTTTTTCGTATGCTATCTGAATCAGAGTGAACAGGCCAATAACAAACACTTCATGGATTTGGATAAGTCTTGATGATTAAACACCCAGCTTGCATGTTACCGAGTAATATCCAAGACAATAAAGGGTAGATTCGAATGTTCAAGAGACTCTCTGTCCACCAGATCTCTGAAGAAATTGCTAATGATAGATAAAATGACCAAAGGAGCATAAAAATAATGTCCAAATAAAAAGGAAGCGTAATAAAAACCTAAAGTTCCATAATTAAATGCTGAAAAATAAAAATTATATATAATAGTACCTGTGATAAAGTGGATCACAGCACTAGATAAAATGCTCAAAGGTAATGAAGGAGTGGTAAACTCTTCATTGGGAGCCATCTCCAAAGTATTCTTTTTAATGCAAAGTTGAATGTATAGGGATAAACTTTCTGAAAAATGTCCAGAAACTCTGATATTATTTTAAAAATTGTACCATGAAATGGGTTGATAATTTTATCAGATTTTCAAAGACTCATATAATCCCAAAATTTTAAAACTGATTCTCACATACAGGGTCTGACAATTAAGTTCGTGAACAAGTCCTAGAACATGTGATACATATTAATGCCTCACTGCTTAATATCACTACAGTCACCTTTGAAGTACTCCCCTTAGGAAGCCATGCACTGACAGCAGTGCCTAGTCCAACCACCAAAGCAATTTTGGAAGTCTTTTTCTGGAATGTCCATCAAAGCTGTCATCATATTACCCTTGATGTCCTGAATGTCATCAAATGTCTTTCTTTCAATATTTCCTTTATCTTTGGTAAGGAAAAAAGTCATTAGGGGCCAGATCAGGTGAGTGGGGAGGGTATGCTCATTTAATTATTTGTTTACTGGCTAAAAATTCCCTCACAGACATTGCTGTGTGAGCTGGTGCATTGTCGTGATGCAAGATCTCCTACAGGACCATTTTTGAACACACCTTTCTCATGCCAAGATTTTCAGTTAAGGGTTTTCTGTTTCTCTATTGATGTCTATTTGGTCTGGTATGCTTCTCACAGTGATGCACAATTTGATGATTTTTTTTTTAATGTTTTCACTAATGTGAGCATTACTGACTTTCCTGACCTCTCTTCATCATGGTGCTTTTTCTCTCCTTAGAAAAACATTTAATCCATTTGTTCACCGCTGTTTTCTTCATAGCATTATCCACATAAACTTGGACTAACATGTCCCTATTTCACTTCCACTCTTGCCAAATTTAACAAGAAATTTAGTGTTTGCTCATTGCTCTAATTCAAACTCCAACATTCTCACAACAGCACACAAAAACTTGCAACAACAATAGTGAACGCCACTCAGTAAGACACTGCCACATGTCAACACTAAACACTAACTGTGAGACACAGATAGAACAAGGTTATGAAACCTTACCAAGTTGTTTGTACAATGCTGCCAACACAAGCGCATGGTGGAAAGTCCGTGAACTTAATTGTCAGATGATGTTTGCCACACCGTGGTTGGATTTTATAGATATAACATTGGGTGAAGGGAGCCAGACACAGAAGACTATATACTGAATTATTCCATTTATATGAAGTTCACCAACAGGAAATACTTGTCTTTGGGAGAGAAGTCAGGATTGCAGTTACCCTGGGGGAATACCAAGTATACTACAAATAAGCTTTCTGCATGTTGGAAACTGTCTATATCTTGAGCAGAAGGAAATACATATGAAAAATATTACTGACCTATATTCTTAAGACTTGTGCTCTTTTCTGCGTGTAGCTATAATTTAATTTCAAAAGAAAAGAAATGTATTTAGGGTAATTAACAAGGTTCCTCGGGAATGAGGAGCACAGAGAACCAGATTTGGTGGCTACATAGGCAGGGAAAATGGCCCCATTGTGTCAAGGTGGCTCGCTGATGACCTCCATGCTGCCACTGGGTTCAGCCACTGCAATTTACACCCTTTAGAGCTCTAACACTAGACATCAGATTCTGACACTAAAAATACGGTCACAGCCATCTTTGAACCATTCCCTCTTCCACTCCGCCCCAGCCAGAATGGATTTTGTACAGGAATGCTCGCCTGTGACCTAGCTTGCAATTTAAAGTCTGGGCCAGGAGTATTTGATTGGCAGGTACTTGTCCCTTAGTTGTAAGAAACGACAGGAGAAAGAGCATCTGCCAGTATTTCATAAACTGGGAAGATTCCTCAAACATCAGAAGGAGGCTCTGCTATGAAGCATCCTGCAAGAATAGCAAATGACTGTATAGAGGAGGTAATTTAATTAGTCAACCAATACTTAAAACACGCTGTATTGGCTGTTGTGCTGGTGAAGGAAACCCTTGGGACCGATTTCCTATTAGATCAGTTGTTTTTCCTCTGTCAGTTGCAGAACGGCAAAGAAATATGTGTGCCCATTCAGAGTGTAGTTGCTGAGAGATTAGGTTCAGATCTTAGTATTTGATTAATTCTTTTCCTTCCGAACAATATGTGTTTTTTCCTTTGATGGGTTTCTGAAAAGCAAGAGTAATGATCTCGACTATTTTTCCTTAAGAGAAAGAGATGTATTACTTTTCTTAATGAACTTGAAACTGTCAGAGTACTATACTTGTTCACGGCCATGGGACCCAGCTTGTGGAGGCCTTGACTGCCTGTCAGTCATGCCTCCACAGCTCTATTCTTGTCATTGTTGCAAAACTGTCAATGGCCCACATGTGTGCCCTGGGTTATTCTGAGAAGAAACAAACAAACAAAACCAGATTGATTTTAAACAATGCAAAATGCTTTTCTCTGGACAAATATGAAGGGAAGTGGTGAAGTCAGATATTGGCTGAAATTTAGGCAGGAAAGAAAGCCTGTTCTTAATTTGTATTTAGTGCCAAGGAAACTGTGAATTGAACCATATGATATAACCAAGATAAGAATTTGTTGGCAACACAAGACATTGGCTGATACCATCTCTGACCAGAACAATCAAGCAAATTTCTGTAGGACTTCCCCATGTCCAAACTGCACTAATTGTATCATCTGCAGAAAGATACACTTTCCAGCAATTTTTTAAATTAATATTTAAAGGTTACAGGAGACATGGAAAAAGTTTAATTATTTTAATACAATTCACAATTCATGCTACATACACTTGTTATTTTTTATCTTTGTCAAGGCTTTTTTGGTTGAAAGTGATTGAAATTCAAGTCAAAGGAAAGTAAGGGGAAAAAGTTTATTTGTTCACTTAAAGTTCTGAAGCTGGCCTGCTTTTCAATACAGCTGGATTTGCTTGAACACCATCAGGAATCTGTCTTTTCCCTTCTTTGCTCTGCTTTCCTTCATGGTGGCTTTATTCTCTGATGGGCTTTCTCCATCGATGAGAAAGTTGCCCATGGCAGCTACAAGTTAAACAGATCCTTACAGCATGTGACTCCAGAGGACAGAGCCCACTTCTCTCCTTTACTCTCAGTATTAATACTTGCAAAAGCTCTGATTGATCAACCTGAGTCAAGGCCCACCAGGTGATTGCCCTGTGCATGTGTAGAGGTGTTACCACTGGATCCAGCAATCAGCTGCTTTCCTTTCAGTCAGTCAAATATGAGAGGCAGAGAGCTGATAAAAGTAAGGAGTTTTATTCTGATACCATGGAATCAGAGAACAAGCTGTGTATCCACCAAAAACCTGTTTGTTTAAGCAGTGTTTTCATTCTGCATTTACAATAAAACATATCGTTTCTTACCTTTTTCTCACTATCGGTTAATAATGACTTCATGTCTTATGACCATCACTCAGTTTCTTTCTTAATCAGTATTCAAACCCTAAACGGTTACTCTTACAAACTGGTGCTCAGTTTCCTGCCATTCTTCTAAGTTATAATTACCTTGAATAATTTGGGGCTGTGTGTTTTCTAGTTGGTTACAGATTTTTTTTTGGCAGGGGGTGGGGTGGGGTGGGGAGTTCTGGTTCACAAGGCTTGATTAAACAGCAGCTGTCATTTAGAGACTAAGGGAACAGACCCATTTTCTGGATTTTAAAAAGTTTCATTTCTTAGATGGGTCTGGTGGAGGCTTTTCCAGAGATGTGCAGATTTTTTTCTGTGTCTCCTGTTTATCAGAAGCTCAATGAAGTTGGTTGTGTTCCCTTCAGTAACAGCAACAGCTACTAGAGCCAAAGACAGTGGGGGGGGGGGGGGCAAGGAAAAATGTTCACTTTTAAATTCAAATGGCTTCTACATTTAGCCCAACTTAGCTTCATCCAAGTTTCTAAGTCTTTTCAAAATGACTGTTTTAATATAAGCAAAATTGTCTCTTTTCTGCCTCTAACAGGGGAAGGTGGGAAGACCTCAACGATAAGGTAACAAACAGGGACAGGAAAGGGAAAGAGTGAGCAGAGCTCTGGGGATGTCATGTGGGAATCTTGGGATGGGTATCAAAAGAGGGCAGGCTGTGCAGAGGGTTCGGCTTCTTCTCGCCCAACTCCCGCCTTCCCAGACTCCTAAAAAGACTAAACAGACCCATTTCCAGGACCATCCACCTGGGCACAGTATGATTTCAGGTGCAGGACAAAAGCTTTTCTGCCTAAAACATGTGTTTCAGTTGCACAGCATTGTCTGGAATCAGTTTCACTCAGGGCAAAGCATTTTGTTCCAAATTACCATTTTACAGATCAAAGCCCCCAATGCAAATATCTGGCAGAACTGACTGATCTGTGAGAGTGTCAGTCACAGACTGCTTTCTGAGGGTGAGCGGAAGTCAGAAAGGAGGAAGGCATAGGGTTCGCAAGAGGGAAGGAATGTCAGTGGACCAGCCTCTGTCCACATCTGGGTATATGACATGTAAGTTAAGAAAACCATATTGTGTTGGTGCAAAAATTCAAAATGATTATCATTTTAAAAGGTTTATCTAGAGTTCGTTTTAAGTCATATTTTATCTCATCAGGCTGATGTTTTCTTGTTTGTTTTGAAAACATTGGAACTTAATTTACAAAATAAATATCTGATTTTTTTTTTGTTTGAAAATTAAGACACCATAGAAGTAATTGTCATGTGTCTTAAAAGAAACATAGAATGGCTGACTATAAGGCCCTTCCACTCTTCTCTCCCCCAGAGATAGCTAAAAAAAAAATCCCACTACATTTTGGTGAAAATAAAGGAGACTGCCAAAGCACATCAAACGAGTGGCAGAAACCCTGTGGAGTATAGAAACCCAGGATGACCACATAGAGAACTGAAGGAAATGCCCTGTTTCTGCTGCTCTATTCCTCAGTTGGATCAGCTAGGAACCAGGAGGGACATCTCTCTGCAGTAAAAAGGTAAGCAAGAGGACTCCAGCAACCCCTGTCACCTCCTTGAATACCTACAGTCTTCACTACTGGGGTCCCCTTTAGTCCTCATGGGTACTAAGCTTAGCTAAGGGAGCTCCCTGGAGTCCACACAGCTGTGCTCCCTCCCAAGAAGGGGTCAACACTGTGCCCAACCTCCTGTGGCCTACACTGTGCCATCTTGGGATTAGAGCCACTGCTTGACTGTGTCCTGCTCTGAGGTGATTGATCACAGCATCCTTCCTTCCTGAGACTTTGTCACCACTGAACCATCCTTGCCTGATGGCTATCCATCCCCGATCCAAGCTTCTGCTGCACCCTTTTCATGGGGCCAAGCTGCTATGGAGCCACTCCCTCTTCCCCTCTTAGTTGCTGTTTATGCCCTGCCTCTTGGGGCCCAAGCTGTGATAGTGCACCACCTCTCAGAGAAATGGTGTCTTGGCCACCCAGAGCAGTATGCCTCCAGACCTAAGTTGAAACACTGCCCTGACACCTGAGGAATCAATGCCCTGATGGTCCAGGGCAGTCATCCTTTTCCTCCCCCAGCCACAGTGACTAAGCTGAAGCAGCACTCTGTTGCCTGAGGAATCCATGTCTTGGCCAAGACAAGCAGTAACACATTCTAGGACTGAGCTAAAGTAATACCTTGTGTCCCAGGGAAAAGAGCACTGGATAGGCTGATACACCTTGCCTCTAGGCTGAACAACTGTAGTACCCTGCTTCCCTGGAATTGGACTAGCCTCCTAGAGTCTGAGATGATGAGATACTACCCTCCCTGAGGTGTGGAATTATTACTGTGCTGCTCCCTGATCCCTTTTCCAGGGCCCAAGCAATATCTGTGCTTCTCCATCCTGGGGTCCTTGCTACCACTGCATCTGGCCTCAGAGTCTAGTCCCACCATCCCAAGGTCTAGAGTCACCACTGTGGTGACTCACCACTCTGATCCCCCAGGGTCTGAGTTTCCACAGTGCCTTATTGGCTCTGGCTCCTAAATTGTAGCTGTGCCCTGCCTCAGATCACAAACCCCAACTTTTTTTGGGGAAATCTGCATCCAACTATGCCTTGGAGAGGGAACATGCACCTTAAGACCCAGGTGCCACAATAGATTTTTGATACCCCTGAACCGAGGGCCATGGCTACACAGTGGCTCTGAGCACCTGTGCCCTGGAACCCAATGCCACTGCAGCTTCTCATAAGTCATGTCAGATTTGACATCAAGAGGGATCTCATCTGCTAAGAGTCTCCATTGTGAGGAAAATGAGACCAGAAAACCCCCCAAAACCCTTGCTAATGAGGCCCCTAGCAACCTATGTTACCACAACTCCTATAGCCTAGGCCATGGAGACACCCACAGTCATAGCTAATGTTGATCACAGCTGAAGAAACTGTATGACGGCAATACCACTGCATCTACTTGAAACCAAAGCCACCACACCCTTACCAACTGGGACACTAAGATTCATCTGCAGGTGAAGGTCTTTTCTCAGAAAAAATACTCTGTAAAATGTGGAAGATGTGATCATTTCACCAGATGTGCAAACATCAATGAAGGGACACAAGAGACATGGCATGAGGAAAGACAAGAAAATGTAACATCATCAAAGAAACATAATAATCTCCAGTAACTGACCCCAAAGAAGAGGAAATTTATGAGTTGCCTGAAATTGATTTTTAAATAATAGTCTTAAGGAAACTCAGTGAAATACAAGAGAATACATAGAGATGGTTCAAGGAAACCAGAAAAACAATTGACAATCTGGTTGAGAAATTCAGCAAAGAGATAGATAACATATAAAATAACCAAACAGAAATCTTGGGGCTGAATAATTCAATCAATAAAATAAAAATTACAAGAGAGACGTTTAGCAAAAGATTACAATAAGCAAAGGAATTTCTGAATTTAATGATTTGAAATTACCCAGTCAGAGGGAAAAAAAGAAGAAAGAAAGAAAAAGAAAAAAAAAAAAGAAAGAAAAAATAGTCTACAGAATATTGGGACACTATTAAGCAAGCAAACATTCTCATTATGGGAGTCCCAGAAGGTGAAGAGACAAAGATGGGGTGGAGAAGGGCAGTTTATTTAATGAAAAAAATTGCTGAACAATTTTCAAATCTTTGAAAAGATATGGATATTCAGATCCCTGAAACTCAAAAATCTCCAAATAAATTATATGTAAAGAGGTTGTCTCTGAGATACATTATCATTAAACTGTCAAAAGAGAATTTTAAAAGCAGCATGAGACAAGCATCAAGTCATATACAAGGCAGTCCCATTAGACTATAAGCAGATTTCTCAGCAGAAAGCTTGCAGGCCAGGAAAAATTGGAATGGTATATTCAAAATGCTGAAAGAAAAAACCTGACAGCCAAGAATACTATACCCTGCAAATCTGTCTTTCAGAAAAAAAGGAGAAATAAAGTCTTTTCCAGACAAGCAAAAGTTGAGGAAATTTGTGACCACTAGAACTGGCTTACAGGAAATGCTTAATCCTTCAAGTGGAAATGAAAAGATACTAATTACTAACATTAAAACATATAAAAATATAAAATTCACTATACAGGTAAATGTATTGTCAAATCCAGAATAGTTCAATATTGTTATGATACTCTCTTTTAGCCTCTACTATAAGGGCTAAAAGTCAAAATAGTTAAAAATAATAGCACCAGCAATAAGTTAAAAATATATAAAATAAAAGAGATAAATTGTGACATCAAAAATTCAGATTTTATGGAGGGAGAGTAAAATCTAGAGTTATTGTATACAACTAAATTTAAGTTGTTATCAGTGTAAAATAATCTGTTATAACGATACCATGTTTTATGTAAACTCATGATAACTACAAAGCAAAAGCCTATAGCAGATACGTAAATGATAAAGAGAAAGGAATCAAAAGTCAGAACTACAGGAAATCAAGTCATCAAATCATAAGGATAAACAAAGAGACAAAGAAAGAAAGAACGAGTCTACAAAAACAACCAAAAAACAGTGAAGAAAAAGGCAGTACTAGGTTCCTATCTGTCAATAACCACTTTGAATGTAAATAAATTAAATTCTCCAATCAAAAGACATAGAGTAGCTGAATGGATTAAAAAAAAAGAGCTAATTATATCCTGCCTAAAGTAGCCCATTTTAGCCTTAAAGACACTATAAGCTGAAAGAGGAGGTAGGAAAGATGACATTTCATGCAAATGGTAACCGAAAGAGAGTATATAGCAGTGGCTGTATTTATATCAGAAAATATAGACTTCAAGTCAAAATTGTCACAAAAGACAAATAAGGTCATTATTTAATGCTATAGAACATAATTCATGAAGAGAACATAGCAATTGTAATTATATATGCACCCAGTATTAGAGCACATAAATTATAAGTAAATATGAATGGACATGAAGGGATAAAGATTTATCAATACAATTGTAGTAAGGGACTTGAATACCTTACATTCCACAATGGACAGATTAATTAGACAGAAAAATATTAAAGAAATACATACTGAAATTGAACTGCACTTTAGACAAAATGGGCCCAACAGATACGTACTGAACTTTCCATCCAACATAAAAAGTCAATAAAATTTGAAAAAACAAACATAATCAGCACACCTTTAACTAGACTAAGAAAAAAAGAGAGAAGACTCGAATATATAAAATCAGAAATTAAAGAGAAGACAGTACAACAGATGCCTCAGAAATAAAAAGAAGTATACAGGATCATTATGAACAATTACATGCCAACAAACTTGGTAACCTGGAGGAAATGGATAAATTATTTGAAAAATACAACCTACCAAGGTTAAGTCAGGAAGAAATGGAAAGTCTGAACATACCAATAAAAAACAAAGAGATTAATGCAGAAATTAAAAGAACACTCAACAAAACAAAGCCCAGGACCAGATGATAGCTTTACAACTGAATTCTACCAAACTGTCAAAGAAGAATTTATATCAATACTTCTTAAACTCTTCCAAAAAATATAACTGAAGGGAACACTACCTAACACAGTTTATGAAGCCAGCATCATCTTGATATTTAAGCCAAAGATACCACAAGAAAAGAAAACTATAGACCAATATATCTGATGGACATTGATATAAAAATTCTCAGTAAAATATTAGAAACCAAATTTAATCACACATCAAAAATATTACACATTATGATCAAGTGGGATTTATCCCTCACATGAAAGACTGGTTTAATGAATGCAAATCAGTGAATGTAATACATCACATCAATCAACTGAAAGACAAAAACCGACACGATCATATAAATTGATGCAGAAAATCATTTAGCAAAGTTCAACATCCTTTCTTGATAAAAAAAATTTTTTTTTTAACAATTTAGGTATAGAAGGAAAGTTCTTAAGCATAATAGATGCCATTTATAAAAAAAGAAACCCACAGCTAACATCATAAGTAGTGGGGAGAAAGTGAAAGCTTTTTCTTTGAGATCTGGTACAAGGCAGGGATGTCCATTCTCATCACTTCTGCTCAACATGGTGCTGAAAGTACTATCAGGAGCAATTAGACATGAAAAAGAAATAAAAGGTATCTAAATTGGAAAGAGAAGCAAAATCAATCTGTTTGCAGATGACATGATCCTATATATAGAAAACCCCACAGGTTCCACAAAAAGTTGTTAGCTCTAATAAATGAATTCAGGAAAGTTGCAGTGTATAAAATCAACATGCAAAAATCCCTGAAATTTTTATAGAAAAATACTGACCCTGATGAAAATGAAATCAAGAAAACAATACCATTTATGATAGCATCAAAAATAAAATAAAATACTCAGGTATGAATTTAACCAATGAAGTGAAACCTACATGCTGAAAACTGTAAAACACTGATGAGTGATCTCAAAGAAGATACAAATAAATGGAAAGGTATTTTATGCACATGGACTGGAATAATTAATACTGTTAAAATGTCCATACTAGCTAAAGCAATATATAGATTCAATGCAATCCCTATCAAAATCCTAATATCATTTTTCACAGAAATAGAAAAACAAATCCTAAAATTTGTATAAAACACAAAAGACACCAAAAAGCCAGAGTATTCCTGAGAAAAAAAAGAGAAGTATTACATTTCCGTATTTCAAATTATATTGCAAAGCTATAGTTATTAGAATGGTAGGAGGATAAAAGTGAACACACAGGCCAGTAGAACAGAATAGAAAGCCGAGAATACATCTAAATATATTTTCAACTAATTTTCAATAAGGCCAACAGAAAGACACAATTGAGAAGAATAGCCTCTTTAATGAATGGGCATGAGATGACTGGATTTTCACATGCAAAAGAATGAAATCGGACCATTATCTTACCCCATACACAAACATAAATTCAATATGGATAAAATACTTGAACATAAGACCTTAAACCATAACATTTCTAGAAGAAAAAATAGGGGAAAAGCTCCTTGACATTGGTCTTGGCTATAATTTATTTTGGTTTTTTGATATCTCACCAAAAGCTCAGGATACAAATGCAAAAATAAATAAATGGGACCACATCAAAGTAAAAAGCTTCTGCACAGCAAATGACACAATCAACAAAATAAAAAGTAAACCTCCAGACTGGAAAAAATATTTTCAAACCATATATCAGATAAGGGGTTAATATCCAAGACTTATAAAGAATTCATAGAACTCAATAACAAGAAAACACATAGCCTGTTTTAAAAATGGACAAAGGACTTGAATAAACATTTCTCTAAAGATAAAATAACAATGGCCAACAGGCACATTAAAAAGTCCTCAACATCACTAGTCATCAGGAATATGCAAATCAAAATCCCTGTGTGATATCATCTCTCACCTGTCAGGATAGCTGTTATCAAGATAACAAGTTTTGACAAGGGTATAGAGAAAAGGGTACCTTTGTACGCTGTTGGTGGGAATGTAGATTGATGCAGTCGTTATGAAAAATGGTGTGGAGATTCCTGAAGCAATTAAAAATAGAACTACCATATAATCCAGCGATCTCTCATCTCACTATAAACCCAAAGGAAACGAAATTACTACCTCATAAAATATCTACACTCCCATGTTCACTGCAGCATTATTCACAATAGCCTAAGTATGGAAACAACTTAGGTGTTCACCAATGGATGAATGGATAAAGAAATTGTGGTATGTGTGTATACACATATTATATTATATATAATTATATATGCACATGATGGAATATCATTCAGACTTTAAAAAGGAGAAGATTTTGCCATTTGTCATGATGTGGGTTAAACTCGAGGACATTATGCTAAGTGGAATAAGCCAGGCACAGAAAAATATTGCATGAATTCATTTATGTGTGAAATCTGAAAAATAAAAAAGATCAAACATGTAGCGATAGAGACTAAAACAGGGTTATCAGAGTCAGGGTGAAGGGGAAGAAAATGAGGAGATGTAGGTCAAAGGACACAAAGTAGCAAATATGTAGAATGCACAAGTCAAAAAATTTGATGTAGAGCAAAATGAGAACTATATGAGGGAACACCCCCAAAATGGAATTTATTTATTAAAATTGTGTAGTTATTCTGATGTGTTTAAACTTCAGTCGTCTTCACAGTGCTCTCCATTTGATACAATACGCCTATCAAGATATTTCCACTGATCAAAACAGTTTTTGAAATCATCACCTTTGATACCTTTTAGTGGTTCTGCCATTTTTGGTTTGACCTCTTCTGCATCAGAAAAATGTTTTCCTTTTAGGACTTTTTTCATCCGGGGAAACCAAAAAGCAGGTCACTTAGGGTGAGGTTGGGTGAATAGGGAGGGTGGAGCACAGGGATCATGCCATTTTTGGTCAAAAACTGCTGAACACTCAGTGTGGTGTGGGCAGGTGTGTTTTCATGGCGGAAGAATCAGTTACCTGTTTGCCACAACTCAGGATGTTTCTTCTGCAAGTTTTTTTAAATTTTGATTTTTAATTTTAAAGATGTGGGGTGCAATTCAGGGTTGAATATAAAAAATGTTCATTATACAGGTACCCTTGTTGATGAGGTGTGCCCCCCTTCCCTGACAGTTTCCCACTACTGCCAATCTAACACCCCACCCCCCATCCCCTGGCAGTTTCCCACTACTGCCAATCCCTTTCTTAGAGTATTATAATAATTGTTCAAGGTCTGCTTATGAGTGAGAACGTATGGTATTCTGTTATTTGTTTCTTTGATAGATCACTGAGAGTGATAGACTCTAAATCCACCCAAGTTGCTGCAAATCTTGGTGCAACCTTCTTAAAACTTCCAGAGAAAAACTTTGGTTGACTGATCTGGAGGAGCAAATTCTGAGCATACTATAAGGGACCTGCCCTTCAAAAGACAATTTCGATTTTAGTTAATAATAGTATATTATACTCAAAATTTTTGCTGAATGAGTAGATTAGAGCTGTTCTGTCACAAGGGGGAAACATGGGTAACTGAGATGATAGATATATTAATTTGTTCCACGATAGTAACCATTTTCCTACCTATATGTGTTTTATAACATCATGTGGCATACCTTAAATATACACAATAAAACTTATTTTTTAGAAAAAAAAACTTAGGATACTTACCAATGAGTGAATGTTTGCCAATAAATGCAGGGACTTGAGAGATCTTTCTAGGTCATATAGACAGTCCTGACTTATGATGGTTCAACTTAAGATTTTTTTTTTTTACTTACAGTGGGTTTATAGGGATGTATGTCCAGGAACATCCATATGTATCTTCCATTTATGCTGGACTAATAGGTACTTCTAGGCCCTGTTCTTATTTGGCCCCGAGAGCAGATAGCCCTCACCAGCTGGTCAGCTTCCCGAAGGGATATACCTGCCCCAATGCTCTCTAATTCTAAAGGTCAACATTTGCCCTTTAATATACTGACATAAAAGGAGGAAAAAGTCTCAAAGTTCAATAGGGAGAAGCTGACATTTTAAAAAGGAATTTTAATTACAGACTAAAGGGAAATTTATATGTACAAAGACCCCAAAGAAGTTCTAGAGTGTCTGATAGAAAGAAAATGACTGTGGAATTAGATCTGTGGTTTCCAGATCTTGGCAGATCACTTAACCTGTTAGAGGCTTACTTGTAAAATAGAAATAATCATGACTACCTTGTAGGCATTGTGAAGAAAGAGTTTACGTGCAAGTGCAGACCTCAGATAGGCTGTAGCCTAAACTTGCTGAGAGATGTGCCTTAGGAAATGGCTGTCACTCTACCTACTCTCACAGCCAATTCACAGAATTGGATGGAGGCTCTTTATCACCATTTGTTTGCTCCTGTGAGTGGGCAGGTCTTTAGCCAGACTCCTCAAAAGATAGATGAGAGGGGAGTCAGGAGAGTTCAAATCCCTGTGACGATGGCAAAGAGGGCCTCTCACCAGCAGGAACATTATCCTAAGCAACTGGCAGCAGCCAAGACCCTATGTCTTCATGGGGAATAGTGGAACCTGAGGAACTTAATCCCTATGTAGGAGCTGTGTGTTCTCTATTTAGCCATTTCTCCAAATCTCCGTATCCTTTATCACTAAAGAAATGTCTACATTGTGCATCCACTAGAATCTTTCCTGCAGTCTCATCCCTGTCCTGTGGATAGTCACTCAACATTAAAGGCTTGGCACATCTAGAAGTCCAAGAAAAGTCAGCACCCTTCTGTCACCCCACCCTCAAACAACATTGACCCTACCCAAGATAAAATATGCTTATCTGCTGATAGGGTATCCTGGTTTCTCATAGTTCCATTCATTTCTTCACCCTTGTCTTGAGAACACTCCCTAAAATTCCTTTTTGTCAGTGTGGATGTGTCTTTTTTGCATTCCCAAGCTTACTTCCTCTCTCCTCTTGAAGAAAATCTGGGACAGGACATGTGGGCTTAACACCAGCCTAGAAAGTGATACTCAGTTGGAGGAAATAAACAATTATTTCAGAATAGCTCTCCACTATGGCACCAGAACTAAGACTGGTCTTTGCACATCTCGGTCTCTGCATCCCTGTAAAGAATGGCTCACTTTTTGAGAAAAAGCCCCTCTCCTAGCCTCCTGACCCAGCCTTCCCATGTTCTCAGTAGTTCTACTCCTGCTTTACTAATTTCTCCAACAAACATTACTTGTCTACTAGGTACCAAGTTCTGTTACAGATAATGAAGACACAGCAGTGAGGGAAAAAAAAAAACCTGCCTTTACATTTGAGTAGAAGAGGGGGAAGACAAACAATCAGCAAAACCAGCAAGTAAATTATATCGCATGTAAGGTGATTTAAATGCTGTGGAAAAAAATCTAGGGGCATAGATAATTGCAGAAGTTATGCTGTCATTTAAAATCCAATAGTGAAACTAGCCTCACTGATAAGGCAGCCTTCCAGCAAAGACCTGATGGAGTAAATCTATGGTAATCTGGGGGTACAACCTTTCAGGAAACAGCTGATGCAAAGGCCCAGAGGGTATTTATATTTGAGGACAAGCAATGGGGTTGGTGTGCTGGAGCAGAATGAGCAAGGTGGGAACTAGGGGGTGAGGTCTACGGAGATAATAAGAAAAGGAAACAGATCATCTATGGCCTTCGAGGCCATTATAAGGACATTGGTTTTTACACTTATGAGACGGGAAGCCATTGGAGGTTTTAAAGCGGATCTGATTTATGTTCCAAAGCTCATCTTGGCCACCCTGTTGAGACTAGAGGGAGGCAAGCGGAGCAGGGACAACAGGGAGGCGGTTGTAGTGATCATCCAGATGAGAGATGCTGGTGGTCTGGAATAGGTAGTTCTGAGAAGTGTCATATTTTGGAGGTAAATCCAGTAGAATTTACTGATGCATGAAATATAGGATGTGAGAGAAAGGGAGGAGGGAGGAGTCAAAGATGGTCCCAGAGCTTGTGGCCTGTGCAGCTTTGAGAGTGGAATCGCCATTTGGTCACAGGGCAAGTTTAGGGAGTGCCTGAGTCCTCCTCAACACGGTTTGCTCCTTTCTAGTTGGAACTTAGTGTGGGCTTAAGATGTCTAACTGGAATTTCATCTTGCAGACTTGAACACTGTATTCCTCTTTCAAAAACTCAAATAACAAATATTTCAAAATGCCAAGCAAAACATTAAAAGGTTTATTGAAATTATATGACAATATATTCCTAACACAATGAAGAATGTGACAATTATGATTTTCACAAACTATTTTGTACTTGCCTAAGCAAGCCTAAACACAAAAGCGAAACCAAATCCAGGGAAACACAATAAAAACAGCACTCAATGCTACTTAATAACTTTCATGAAGCAATCCTAAATGATTTTTTAAGTCAAGCTTCGGGACTGCTGAATTTCATATGCTTAAATGCGGTTGGCCACACACAGTCCTTGCTCCCTGCCCATCCCACTGCTCTTAATTCATCGACCTCCCCACAAAAGGTGAAAAGGTATTAAGCAAAAATAATCGTCATCATCATTCAGAAACAGAGATAAAGTAATTGTTTTTTAGTCTCTAAGTCTGTGCACAAATCAATGTTTTCTGACCATATGAGAAGCAACGAAACCAATTCTCTAGCTGTTGTTCTCTTATTTTCTTCCCCCCCACCCCATGGATTTCTCAATGACTGCTAATCCATTTGGTTATTGGGAGTAATTATATGTAACCAGAAGCCCCGATTATTTTTTAAAATTCATGTTGCAGAGATTTTTATGGGGAATTGTACAAGTGTTCTCCGACATAGATCTCCTCACAAGAAAGACAACCTTAAACTCTTATAAAGACTGGGTCCCAAGTGAAGAAAGCAGCTTTCTGTTGACCACACAGAGACTGAGGTCACTGGATCTTTACTCAGGAGAGTCAGTGGCCAGGAGAGGGTGGTTTGGAGAGCTTTGCTTAGCCCTATAATCTCCATAAGCTCCCAAACAAACCTGTCATTCACCATGTGCTTTCAATTTCAAGTTGAGTTCTCTGCATTGGACCTCAACTGTCCCCAATCAAACTGTTGTTCATAGGATCCTCCCACCATACAGAAATCATAAAGGTGAGACTGGCAAGAGATTCTTGGCCAAGAGCGTTGAGTAATGAATGTGGCATAGATTTGGAGCCAAGGTTTCTTTTCTTCTTTGTAACCACAAAAAAAAAAATTACCCAATTTTAAGAATAAGGATACATTTTTCTAAGACAGTTACAAAAAAAAAAAAAACAAAAACAGAAAAGAACCTTAATGTGTGTGTTCAATGGGGGAAAATTATATTGAGTAGGTTTCCTTCAATATTTAGATGTTATTGTTGATAATCTTTAAAAAATTTATTTATTTTTTTCTGTGCCCAATGCAAGACTCTTGATATTGTTGATAACCTAAATCCAGAGATCATGGAAGGTTTTTTTCAATATTCTTCTTATTTACACAGAAAAACTTAAAATTTTGGTTCATTAAGTATAACTATTTCATGATAAATATACAAAAAGTATATTCATATCAAAATGTCTGAAAAATATTCACTCACGTAAAAAATTTAAATTGGAATATTATGTCAACTGCTTTAATAGAGAGAAAAAAATTGCTTCAGGATTGCCTCTGTCTGTAATGTTATTTTTAAAAAAGTGTTTCACCATTTTATTAAATGCCTACTACTCCTTAGTTCTTAAACTTTTATTTTGCTGTCTTAGAAGAATAAAGATTGCTATTAGGGATATTCCATTCAGAAATAAAGTTCTGTATTCCATGGAGCGCTTTATGCTTTGCCTCTTCTTTAAACTCTGAGTTTTAATATAGAGGATGTTGTTCAAATAGAGTTTACAAATGAAATATTAAAGAAGAAAGAATGGATAAACCAAGAAGTTCCCGGAGTATAACAGTGAACATAGGAAAACATAAAATCATAAATAAGATCCTTCAAACACAAGCCGTCTCATTCTCAGGGAGCTTTTGACTTCCACATCGCTGAGCACTCCACGCCACTTCATGGAATTTCCACACACCTCTCTTCACTCCTCTGACTTCTTCTGTCTAACATGGGCTGATATATTTCAGCCACGACACAGTAACCAGAGTCAGGTGTTAGAGCTTCCATTTCAACAGCTCTGTGAGTCCCTTCATAGACCTTTCGCTCCTACGCAAAGGATAAAGAAAATCAGATGATAAATGGTTGCTGGTAAGTCACTGCTCTGCTTTTGTTAAAATTAGTAAGTTGTACATGGTGATGGTAGCATGTGTCTGCTGGAGGAGATGGACTGTGGGGTTCCTTTCTCAATGTATCCTCCTTTCTCAGAGTGCTAGGCCATAGAAAGGGAGCAGGTCAAGAGGCGTTTAGGTGCTAAATGACTTTTTCTCAAGAGCTGCCAAATGATTGACCCAGTGGTCAATCTCTTTTTCAAGAATTTGAACTCTGCAGGAGTAGACTTCAGAGAGAACTTAGCCATACAATACGTGACCACAGAGACAGAAAGTCTCAGAGAGCACAAGATCCTTCAGAATTCGCTTCCCATTTCCCCTTCCCAGTCACGGCAAAGTCTGCCACCACATCTTTTCCTGTTTCTGATTGCCCCTGAGATTGTTTATCGCCTCATAAAACTCCTCTCTTTCTCTCCTCTTTTGTACCGAGACAAGTTTTGATAGGGTTTCTGTTCCTTACAACCAAAGGAACTCTGTCTTCCATGGACACCAAAAACGGAACATTCAGTTAGTTACCCACCTAACCCAGATAAAGCACTGATGGTGGGTCAGAATATCATAGCAAACTTGGTACAAGTGATTCAAAAGCTGCTTTAAAATAAGATGTGTAAAACCCATAAAAATGAATATGTATGGCTGTCAAGTGGAATTAAATATTGTTAATAGCAATCTTTAGATATGCACGGAAAACCAAATGGAGACAAGCTGAGGAACATACACACATTCTGATGATGAAGCAAGCACCAACTGTTGATCAATGATGGTAAGAGTAAGAGGAATTTTTAAAAGATAAGGAAAAATAAGAGGAGCTAAAATAGTGTAAGACAGGACATACATAACGTGGCCAAAATATTAGTTAAATAAACAAAAAAATACTAAACTTATCTATTATTCTGAACTTACCTTTTCTAATGAATTGTTAATTAGAAAAACTCGGTATACTAGATCATAGTAATTTTCCATAGATATATGTTTTCCTTTTTGGTCTCCATATGGCAATTGTGGAGCATGGAGAATCACAAACAAAGATCCATTAACTTGGGTTATATTCATGACTGGAGGATCTATTTTTGCTGGAGAAAGAATTAGGAAACTTTGACAAATCATTAAATAAATGAACTACCCAGAGACACATTATGCATAATGACAAGTCATTAAATTGAGATATCTGGCAAAAATCATTATGAAAGAGATACTTATAGCTATAAAATTAATTTAACAGGATTATGTCATATACTCTGGAGCAAGATATCCTGCTTAAAAAAAAATATATTATGCTATATTGGAAGAAGCAAAATAATTTTTGGTTCATGCATTTTGTTACAAATAATCATATCATTATTAAATAAGAAAGATAATTATATATATCACTTTAATTGTTCCAGATTCACTATTTTATTGCTAGGATGAATTTTGTGGTTGTTTTCTTGTTTGAGCGCACCAATTTATTGTTATGTCTAATTTAATCTTTAACCCATAAATTAAATTTTTAAAATTTAATAATTATATATTTTCATTTCTATGAGGTTTATTTGGATCTTTTTCAATCTGGTCTTGAAATCAATAATATTTTGCTTGTGATAATGTATTTATTCTCTCTGCTATATCTTTAAGCATACTCATTTTATTATCTGTTTCCAATATTGTAAATTCTTGAAGTACTGGTTGGGTCAGTGTTTATTTTTTCCCAACTTGCTTATGTTGATCTGGTCCTTGTATTTTCATTGTAAGCACACGTTCAAAAGTTGATACTTCCCTTTTTGTAGCTTTGGTTTGAATTTTTTATTTTAAATAAAATTTGTATTTACCTATAAGATAGATAGATGCAGACAAATAAATACATTGTAAATATTTAGTTAAAAAAAATCTTTACACATAAACTCTCCTGTATAAGTATCACCCAGATCAAGAAACAACATTACAAGTTCCCCAGAAACCCCCTTAATGTTTCCTCCAATTACACAATTCCAAAGGTAACCAAACTTGCACTGACTTCCATCACCATATAGATTAGTTTTGGAATCATACATATACACTTTTTTATCTGACTTCTTTCACTTAAATACAAATACAGTATAGTTATAGGCTGAACTGTGTCCCCCTCAAGTTCATATGTTGAAATCCTTAAACTCCAGGACCTCAGAATGTGACTCTATTTGAAGACAGGTCCTTTAAAGAGGGAATTAAGGTAAAATGGGGCTATATAGGTGGCATGTGTAGACCCTAATCCAATGTGACTGCTGTCCTTTGTCAATTAAAGAATGACAAGGTTTATACATTTGTAAAGGAGAGCTTTATTTCTCATAAAGGGTTGCAGCCTACAAGGTGGTCATTCTGGCAGGTTGGGAAGTGTATGTAGCCTATGGTCATATCATTGGTGGAGTCTTTTGAGAGGGATGGTTTCTGTTTAACCCTTAGGAAAGAAAGCTTAATGGCAGGTAGTGGAGGAGGGGGTACAATGAGGTGTATCCGATCCCTCCATCCCATAAAGACTGAGAACTCCATTTTTAGGGTTTCTCAGGGGTCCACTTGGCCAGAAGAAGGTCTACTCAGTTGGTTGGAGGACTTAGAATTTTGCTTTTATTTTTCACCTTATAAGAAATAGTTAGGACACAGACATTCAAGTGCACAGAGAAAAGATCATATGGAGACATAACGAGAAGGCGGTCATCTACAAGCCACTAAGAGAAGCCTTATAAGAAACTAAACCTTTAGAATCCTTGATCTTGAACTCCCAGCCTGCAAAACTGTGGAAAAATAAACTGTTGGTTAAGTTACCCAGTCTGTAGTATCTAATATATATGTGTGTGTCATTCATCTATTCATCCATGTTGTAGCATGTATCAATAGTTTGATCTTTTGATTGCTGTATGATTATTTAATTGTATGAATATCACAATTTGTTCATTGTGTAATTCACAGGCTTTTTTTGGGTTGTTTTCAGGTTTTAGCTGAGTAATTTACAAGTAGTTGCAATGAACATTCCTGTACATGTCTTTTGGAGAACATGCATTTTGTTGGGTATATGCCTAACAATAGAATCTTGGGTAATAGGGTTTATGTATGTTTAGTTTTTATAGATATCACCAAACAGTTTTCCTTAATGATTATATCAATTTATAGTCCCTTCGGAAGTATATGAAAATTCCCATTTTTTCACATTCTATCTAACACTGGGCATCGTTATTTTCAAAATTTTATTTTAGCCATTCCAGCAAGTATTTAGTACCAATTCACTGTGTTTTTAAGTTGCATTTTCCTGATAATGGAATTAAGCAACTTTTCATATGTTTATTGTCCATTTGGATACCCACTTTAATGCAGAGCCTGTTCAAGTCTTTTGCCATTTTAAAATTGGTTGTCAGCCGGGCTTGGTAGCTCAGCCTGTAATCCCGCGCCTTGGGAGGCTGAGGTGAGGGGATTGCCTGAGCCCATGGGTTCGAGACCCACCTGGGCAACTTGGCGAGACCTCATCTCTACAATAAATCAAAAAATTAGCCAGGTGTGGTAGCGTGCACCTGTAGTTCCAGCTACTTGGAAGGCTGAGGCGGAAGGATCGCCGGAGCCCAGTAGGTCGAGGCTGCGGTGGCCGGGAGTGGCCACTGCACTCCAGTCTGGGTGACAGAGTGAGACTCCAACTCACACACACAAAAAAAAT